>ML677362.1:13371857-13428456 GCA_007922305.1 Dermatemys mawii
TCCACAGTGGAGAGAGGCAGGGTGCAATAGGCCTGGGAAGCCCTCAGACAGAGCCCTCACCAAAAGGTATAGGTGCTTGTCCATCACCTCTCTCACTCTCACAGTGTTCTGAAAACGCATGGCCCTTGCCCAGTGAGTGCTACCTAGATGATGGCGAGTCCCTCCATCATAACAAGGGCCAAGTACATGTCCATAGTCCTTCATTCACATAATCACAGTAACATCACTTTATCATTCCTGCCCCAATAACATAGAAACTGGGGCTCCCTCATCAGCCGAAGTGGCCATGTGGGCTGCTGTGGGCTCAGGCTAGGCGCAGTGGGTGTGTCTATGCAAATTGACCAGCCCCAGACTTATTTTGCAAGGCTCACTGCAATTCCCATAGTTCGCCACCAGATGTCAGAATATATCTCATTCCTGACACTGCTTACATCTGTAAGGGCCAATTTTTCAACCCAGCTTTAATTGGGCCTTTATTTTTGTGGAGTGCAAAATAGTAGACACAATTAATTACTGATGCAGCCTTACATCTGCTGCTCTTTGCACTCACAACTTAGGTCACATGCATATATATATATATATGTCCTTCATTTGTGGGAACAATAAGGAACTTAAATGCTTAAGTGGTCTAAGTTGGAAGCTCCGGTGACTGAAAGACCTGGTATGTTTTGTGGTCTCGTATCAGTTTCTGTGCTGTTTCGTTTTGTGAAAGCATAAAATAGTTTCTATGGATTTCTTTCACAAACAAGCCTAGGATGCTTTATATATTTGGGCACAGATAACTGGAGATTTGGGGGAATTTTAGTATCCCTAAAACGTTAGGAATTGCATTAGTAAATAAAGAAATACTAAGTTTGGAACAGAAGCTCATTTATCTCACTTCATTAAGAGTGGACAAATTTAGTCATGGTACTGTTCTCTAAAGCATTAAACATGGGCATAATGAACAGCCTACAAATCTGAAAACAATTCCAAACAATAATCTTTATTCTGGGTTTCTTGAAATGAAACATCTATAAGCTATGGATCATAAGATTTGCTTTTTTATACTTGTGAAGTCATACACTAGATGAGCCTTGACTTTGATCCAAAATGGTAAAATTATGTTTTAGTAGGACATTTATAGCACTGGTTGCTGGTAGCACCAAAATCATTTTTATCATCTTTGCCACTTTGGAAAACAGCTTTGTTCAGTTTGGCTGAGCAAACTGTGATATTTCTGAACTGACGTCAGTGACCTTTTTGTACATTCAACACTGGATACTATAAAATCAACTACTTTAAAGAGGAAAGTGTACTTATGAAATTTCTTTGCTAAATTTGGATAGTTGGGTTGACTTAAATGCTTAAGTGGTCTAAGCCTCTCTTTGTATTTTCTTGGGAACTTTTATCTTCCTTGGAAGCTCAGACATTCTGACTATCTGCAACGTTAAATTTACTCTGGTGGATTTGCACCCAGAACAAATTACAGCTTTTATCTGACTGAATGGACTGAAGTGAATGAAGTGTCATTTTCATAAGAGATTAGCCTTCTGTTGATGAAACATCCAACCCATATCTAGACCTTTTCATCCTAAGACATATTTAAATTTTTCCATCTGAGCTGCTAGGCCACTAAATTCACGTTCTCGTTTCAGGATCTCTCATTGGTCCTCCACAATCTCTCACATTCCACAAAAAAGGTAGTTCTCAACCACTGAAGCCAGTGCTCCTGCCTGAAGAGTCTACGTGGTGGGACAGAGAGCCCAGATACCTGGTGATATACTTAACACTTCACATATGAGGTCCTGAAATATAGCCCCTCATTTGTGAGATATTTTAAAATTAATTTTGCAGTTTTTTAAAAAACTTTCAGAGTATCTCTTAGGGGATAGTATTATTTTTAATAGCTCTTGGAAGTCCAGGGGCTCCGAGGTGCTGGCCCGTGCTGCCCAGGATTCCTAGAGACAGCTCTGTCCGCCATTAGGAAAATTTTTCCCAAGAACCTCCTATAACATTTAAATAAATATATGGAGCTATACCTCTCTCATAGAACTGGAAAGACCTTGAAAGGTCATCAAGTCTAGTCCTCTGCCTACACTAGCAGGACCGAGCACTGTCCCCTGACAGATTTTTTGCCCTGATCCCTTAAATAGCCCCCTCAAGGATTGAGTTCATAACCGTGGGTTTAGTAGGCCAATGCTCAAACCACTGAGCTATCTTTCCTGCATTTCACAAACCCCAATTTGGGAATCACTGAGCTAGATCAATCTAATGGCCTTGCACTGCAAGTCCTTGTATAGTAAGATAATTTATAGTACTTAGTATTCTATTAGGATCTTGCTGTTTTCTTCTTTCTTCTGAGAGTACTGATAACTTAGCATGTCAACATCATTCTTTGTAGTCTTTTGAAGAATATCAACTGCTTTGTGGTGATATGAAGAAGTTTGGTGCCTCTCAAATGCGTCATCAACCTTTTTCCAATGAGTGAATTCAGTGTGTGTCAAAGCTTCATCTTTTGTTCTGTGTCTGAAAGCTGTTCAGCAGTAGAGAGACAAGGTGCATTCTTACCAGCTTCAGAATAATGGAGCCACTGAAGATCATCCAACCAAGATAAGCAGAAGGAATGGTCTCATTTTCCAAAGTTTTACACAGAGAAAGACTTAAGACATGGTTGATGAGGTGTCTCAGAAATGCCAGCAGTTTCAGGACACTGCCATTTACTTCCTGTTACAAGTAACAGTGTAGACAGCCCAGTACTGCAACATGCAGAAGTTGATTTATTTGTAATTGAAAGTGTTATTTCCTCCTTTTTAATCAGCCAAGTTTTTAAATTATTTCATTTTAGCACCTTGAACATAGACACTTTGTACCTCAGTCAGTCAGTAGTCACTTGGTAAGAATGGCATAGGACTACAAAATTTAAAAACACACACACTGCTCTCTGGCAAACTGAAGCATTTAGCTGGCCTCTTGGTTTAATATAGTCACTATATTTTAACAGTGATACTCAGACTTCAGTGATTCAGGAGCCAAATTAGAGAACAACAGTACCTAAAATAGCCATAGTAGTGTGAATTCTTTGTTTCATTTACTATATTCACATTTAAATACTATGCAGGGAAATATTTAGTGTTTTTATTTACATATATACACCAGTCAGGATGCTTTTACTATGTTATTAACCAACTGTAGTTGATAAAATAATAATACTTGATCAGTCATTTTTGCTGTGAGAATAATTCTATATCATTCATATATATAATAATTCTCATAGCAAAATGACTGTCCAAGTATTATTTTATCAGTTACAGTTGGTTAATAACATAGTAAAAACATCCTCATGCTTAGTACCTTTGATTGATTAATAATTAAATCACACCGTGTTTCAATATCATGTGCTGCAAAGAGCCACGGGAGACACATTAAAGAGCCAGTTGTGGCTTGCAAGCCTCTGTCTGAGTATCACCGGTCTATAATGTGGCAGAATGAAGAAAGGGAACAGCCTAAACCCAATTAGTTTATTACACTGGATAACAGTGATTTCATGACTCCCTTGGAGACTAACACGGTAAAGACTATAAATAAGATGACAAGTGGAGGCCATTTGACCTGAGCTATGGTGGGACTGGTGTCCAAGTCTGCTAAAGGACAGCCAAAGAATCATGGGCTCCATGATGTCTGACCTGCCCTCTCTTTGTGAAAAGAGTACATGAAACTCCTGGTGGGAGGGAGATGGGGGAGGGAAATAATAGAAGAGTCAAACAAGAGGCTCTGGGAGTCAGCCCTAGAGGAGTGGCAGTGGACTGGACCTATCTTAGGTCTTGCTAAAGAGAAGGGATCAGAAGTCTTCCTGTACAGAGACAGAAAAAGAGGATCAGTAGCCCATCATGAAAGAAGAGAGTAAATAGCCAGCCTGGCTGCAAAACCAATGGGAGTAGCACAGACCAGTTGAGCCCCACCGAGGCACATACAATTCCTCTTCCCAAGAAGAGGATGCCCTGCTTAGTGAGCCATTTCCCAGCTAGGGAAAGCAAGGAGCCAAAGCCTGCTTCAGGAGAGGCCTTCAACTCAGCCCCAGCTATCAAGAGCCAGTTGATATCCCAGCAGAAAGGGACCATGCCCCCAATAGAGCTGAAGTGAACAATCTGTCAATTATCTGCGACTATAGCCGCTAGAGTAATTAGAATTAAAAAGATAATCAACAGCCATTACTGTATTATTATTTAATTACAGGCCCCCCTGCCTCCAAATAAAAAAAAAAGTTATCTACATTCTGTTGTGGAGTTGAGCCATGCTCCCATAGACATCCCATAGTGGCAAATTTGCATGGATTTCAGTGAGCCTGTACACCCCAAGAGAGGTTCTCATGAAATAGATTTATTGAAGAGTATTGGTTCTCAGATGTATTTTCAGAAATTTCCTGTTATACCTTTTCTTGCTGGGAACTGCAGCCAGATTTTATTTTTGTTTATATTTAAATAATTTTGGTTTCTAAAGTGAAGTCCCAACAGGAGCTTTTACATGAAGTTGCAGATAATCAATGCTTTTTAGGATTTGACTGACGCTGTTATTAAACAACAATTATCCTGTGTACTATTCTCTATCCTGTAACAGGGATATTCAACACCAATATGCCTTTGGAATATGATGTCTTACTAAATGCCGGTAGTTCCTCACCATTGGTAAGACCAGTAGGTCGGCCTCATTTTGTCTTTGTGGATGGCCTGGATCCATACACACAGTATGAGATAAGGATACAAGCTTGCCAGAATGGTAAGATAGCTTCAGATATTTCACTCGCGTGATTGACAGAGAGAGCAGATTTGCAAAATAGATTCCGTTCAACAAAATAGATATCTTATTTCTAAATTGAAGTGA
This sequence comes from Dermatemys mawii, assembly GCA_007922305.1. Taxonomy (NCBI): domain Eukaryota; kingdom Metazoa; phylum Chordata; order Testudines; family Dermatemydidae; genus Dermatemys; species Dermatemys mawii. Next base: position 13,376,718 of record ML677362.1, read on the forward strand.
AATGTTTACCCAATAAAAATAAAGCCTAGCACTGTGGAGCATTATACATTTCCCTATATTATATCATGAATATTTTAAATGGAGATTAAGATGTGTGTATTTCTGGGAATATATCCTGTTTTATCAAATACTTTATGAAAATAGCTTAAGTGGTTTTGAAATATCTTGCTCCCCGTAGGAGAAAATCCTTGCCCCAATGGTGTCAGTTGCTCCAGTATTTGGCTTATAAGGAGTAATAAACAATAGCAACAGCAAAAACATAGCTGGAAAGTCCAGATATTATATAGAAAACATTCACTTTCTACTTCCTTATTTAAAGTTATTGGGAAAGTTCACAATCTGATTGGAGAAAGAAAATCTTGTCATGTGACAGACAGGGCCTGGTTCTCTTCTCCCTTATTCTAGTGTAAACCAAGAGTAACTCTGTTGAACTCGATGGAGTTACACTGGTTTAAATTAGTACTTAATTATGAGGTTAAGCACTCATTTCAGGTGCCAATTTATTTTCTGCATACAAACTTGCTATTACTTCATTGTTACTATAAGTAACTGACTTCAGACATGCTAGATCCTGAAACTCAGCCTTAAAGAAAACTGTGAAAGAAATATGGAAGATTTGCTATTTCCTTCAGTGGGAGTAGAGTCAGGTCAACACTAAAAACTTTTAAAACTCCCATCCAAAGTCTTCAAGCTTCTTCCATTGCTATTTTTGTTATTGTGTCCTTCATTATGGGACTTTGTTACACATTCTAAAGGCCAGTCTCAGATAACTGGATCTGGGGCAACTTGGTAGCTATGATGTTTAAAAATACATATTAAACACTTTAAAATGGAAAATGAATACTTAATTGGTTCATTTTTCACACACCGAATGATTGTATTACTGCTACCTTTATTTCACATCATGACACACTCCTTTTCCTTATGGCTAAACTGTCTAAATTAGAAACGTCTGCTTTTTATCCGCAGAAAAAGGCCAGTGTATATTCGGATTAATTAACAACTTTTGTTCTTTACATTTCCATGCTTTTAGAGTCTAAAAGCATGGAACTATAAGGAACAAAAGACAATTAAAAGATCACTTTTTTTTCCTGTGGAAAACTTTAACCTTTTAAGTTAATTTCTGATTTTCTCTCCAGGTGGCTGTGGAGTAGGCAGTTGGACATATGCAAGGACTTTAGAAGCACCTCCTAAGGAACTGAATCCACCTATAGTTAGGGCAACTGGATCTGGAGTAATAGAAGTAAAATGGTTACCACCTAGGAAACCAAATGGAATCATAATCAACTACCTTATTCACAGGTAGACATTTTTATAATTCTGTATCATCCCTTTGCATTTAGTCTTAATAAAGCATTTACTTAAGTAGTCCAAGTAATACTGGTGTGTGAACATAGTATTTAAAAATGTACAGCATATTGTTTGAGCCATGAAGCAAAGTGTTGCCTGGTTTCTGGCTTTTTGAGTGTTAAGTTAAGAGGACATACGTCAGTGGATTGGCAAGTTGCTAATGGGAGCTTCAACACAGTTTGTAATCTTGCTCCGTGTTGGAGCTACCATAAATGACATGCAGTAGCTAGAACCACATTTTATAAAAATAGACAGAGGCAACATTTGAATAAATGGATGAAAGGAATGAATTGAACCATATGCTTGTAAACTTGGTGCAAAATGCCTTCTAACAACAGTTAGGTAGATAGAAGATGGCAGTTGGAAAAGAGACAGTTTTGACTTGGGTAGGAGGTGGAGTTCATCTGAACCAAAGTAACAATGATGTAGTTGGGTTACTAAGTCAAAACTGAAGCCCAAAATTGGAGACAGGTAGTCAAAGACACAGAGAGGACATGGAAAGTATTCAAACATAAGTTAATATATACTGTATGGCTGTTTAAATGCTGGCCTCAGAATAGATGAGGTGTTAGTTATACTGACTGGTAGACATAGGGTCATACTGGGCAGAACTAGTGGTGGGTGGGCCCTCTGGTTAAGCATTTAAACTGAATCAGGGTGCTTTGGAGATCACATATATTATTTGCCAGTATTAATAATTACATTGGGGTAGTATTACAGTGTTCTTCCAGTTAAATTACACTGATGTGTGTCTCCTAGTGTTAACCTATGCCTCCCTGTCAACCCTCTGCGCCATAGTCCGCTGGCTCCCATAAGACTGACTGGCATGTCCTCATTGTGCTCTGGATCTCCTGAGCCCAGCATACAGCCTTTTCTACATAGTTAACTGTGTCTTGGAAATTTGGCTCTACAGGAGTCTGTACTCTGCAATCAGCTTTGTGGAAACCAACTGGTGGGATCCTCATTAATGTAGTGTGAGGATTTGAAGACTCAGAGCACAACCTCTGCACTAGACCTGCCAGCTCTGAGCAAACCAACTGGCATGCTCATGCATCAGGGAAGCTTACACAGCAGGCTTTGAAGTCTGAGCTCCACATTCTCTCATCTCAGAACTTCCTGTCTCAAAGCCTGCGGTGCTGGCTCCCCAAGTTTTCTGAAGCCAGGATTTTTCCAAAGCTTCAGGTGTCCCCCAGGTCCTTTGGATGTTGGGCGGTTGCATTGTATTGCAGTTGTGTATAGGGATAAGGCATTTCCAAAAGAGAGCAAGCCAAATTCCTCTCAGCAGATGTTTGAATGTGTAAGAATAATTAATTCACGTTTGCCTTAAATATATTAGCATTGAGTTTCTAAAAATGCCTGATCTCTTTAAATACCTTTTTCATTTGCTCACTATTAATTGCTTGAGAAAAATACATCCAGTCTCTACTCCTTATCAAAGGAAATAAAGTATCTGTTTTAGCCCAAGATATGGCTTCACTCTGTTGGTTTTGTAAATAAAGCTGATGATTATGGTTTCTATTCCATGGCAGCCATAGAAAGGGAAAACAGGAAATATAATGCAGAAAGCCTGCTTCAATGAAAAATACTGTAAATTGAATTTGACAGCATCTGATGGCATTTGATTATTCTAGTCACAGCCAAACAATGATATAAAGAGTAATATGAAACAGAATGTGTTACTGCCTAGCAGACTCAAAAGCAATAAACCTTCCTCCAATGTGACACAATCACTTCACAATCATAATTGTAGCCTGTTTGATACCTCTGAGTACAGCAGAAGGGCACTGACTGACATAGATACATTTTGTTTTTTATTTAAAGTGAAATGAAAATGGCGCACTGGGGCTCCAGATACAATCGTTATATTCACCTACATAGGCATGAATCACTTGGCAGTTATTTCAGCTGAAGTTTAAATGTGCTTAGACAACAACAATATCAAATCTTCCTCAGATAGCTGCAAAAAAAAATCAGAAATTTGTAAGGACAGAAATGGGATGTAAGCATATAGTTCTTTGTCATTCTGTAACCACATGTAGGCTTATATTGTTATAGCAACAAGACTTCAGTGTTTCTGGGGGAGGTTATGGCATGTAATCTCTTCTTCATCATGTGCCTCTTCCTTGCTGTATCTCCACCAAAACAAATTCATTTAATTCAAAACGTTGAATGTTTGGGAAACCATTATGTAGAGATGTGTCCATTAAAATTGCAGGAGCTTTACTTGCCTGTAGCATTATAAAAATGCTTACAAAATAATTGTAATTCTACCCAAAAACATTTGGGTGGGAAGTGTAATTGATTGTATTTTACCTCTGACTGGTGGGACAGCTCTAAACATCTATAGAATAGAGGCAGTCACATGTTTTTCAACAAGGACCACAACTTAACAGAGATTGTCTCATGACCCATGTCCCCTTTCATTCTCAGTCATGCAATCCACTGCCCCTTGCATTCAGCATTATATAACACATCTGTGACAACCACAGCAGTTGCTAGCCTGGAAAAGGAATATTAAGGAAGTAGTTAAATGTATTTCTACCTGCCTTTTAATGAGATGTACTAACTGGAAACAAGGTGAACCGGCATCATGTGGCCACCCAGTCACCAAATGCTTTGTAGTCCTCAGTTTGAGAACTGATCGTATAGAAAAAAATACCTATAAAATTAGAAATATGTGGGATCCAATTCATACCTAGATTAAGCTGGTGCAACTTCAAATGGAAGTATCTCTGCTAAATTCAGCAGGGGTGCATTATATAGAAAATAGTTATAAGTGGGATAATAGAGTAGCTGGCACAGGCCTGACATTCTGTGGGTACAGAATGAGGCTGGGAGAAAGGGAGAGAGGTTTAACAGAAAAATTAACAGGATTAATTAAAATACAGCAAGTGTTATGGGCTGTTGACAGCTAGGATTTGCTCTTCCTTATTCTTCCCTTTGGAATGTCAGTTATGCATATTTTACACACTCACTGAGTGCCCGTTTAGTGTTAGTTACACTACTTTACTACTCCTCTGTATTGTTTGCACTTGATGTGCAGCTTACCAGACACTTAATGTTACTGTGATATAAAGACCTATATAGATGGCTATGTTGACCTATGTGAGTGCTGTATTTGGCTCATGATGATTATCATTTTTATCTGTAATTGATATAAACCATCGTCTAAGTGACTGTTTTAATGTGCACCCAAATCATGTCCTTTGTTGGTATATTTTTTCTACATCAAAGTCTGTATTTTTTTTAAAAAGAAACTATAAGTTTCTGGAGGTGTGTCACGATTGAATTATAGCTGAGGTTATTCTGTTGCTCTGCATGGAAGATAGTATTAGGGTGACATTATGAAGCACATTGTCCCTGCAAGAACTTGTAGGGGCGTTTTGCCTCAGGCCTGTACAATGCTTCCAGAAATAGCCCCTTGCTACCTGGGCCTAGGGATAACATGCAGCAGTAGTTTGTGTTCCCTTTTGACTTTGTGAGTATTGGGGTCAAGATGCGACATGTCTCTGAAGACGTATTCTGAGCAGGGCCCCAAAGGCAGATCTGGTGCATCCAAAAATACAAGGATACACTGACTATCTCTCCCAGCCCCCCTCCTCCACCACCACCACCACCACACCACGTAAGGGAGGGGAAGAGTAGGAGCTGTAGTCACTTTTGCAGCTTTGCGGTTGTAGTAGTAGCTGTTTAGTCATCTGGCATGGAGGATGATGTCCCCTTCTCCCTACCCTTGCTAGAGCTTGGTGTGGGGCCAGGGAGGATTTTCCCAGTGCTTAATTTGTAATGAAAGAGATGCCAAGGGTCAAGCAAAGAGATGCCGGGGCTCAAGCAATGATTTACTTTCATAACTGATGCAGCAAGCCCAGAGGTGCTGAGGCTATGAACTGCCAAGCCCAGAAGTGCCAGAGCTCAAGCCTAGCAAGCCCTGGGACAAATTAAGCCCTGGATTTGCCCTTTGTATAATAACTCCATCCGATCATCTTTAAACTGAGCATTGGCAGCAAATCAGAGTGTGCAGATTGAGACAGCTTCCAGCTCTTGGAAATGTTATTCTCCTATGGAGCTCACTGTACAGAAGAAACACTTCCAGTTAAATGAGCAGTGGAATCTTAAATCTTAAGTCGATTGAAATGATTACAGACTGTTCAACCACTTCTGTTCAAAGTTTATTCATACATGAAGATATTCTGGGTTTTAGCACCACAGATGGAACCATTTATTAACCATAAGTTTCATTCATTAAATATTCAGTAGTAATAAGATCTAAATACTTAACCAGTCTACAATGTTCAGCTTTGCTTGCGACTGAGCTTACGGTTGGTGGCATATTTGATTTTTCACTGTGGAGTAGCTGTTTCTCACAGAATTTCTAAAATGATACCATTCATAAATTTATGAATTCTAGGAAATGCTTTAACGGTTAATTAAACTGTTTTGCTAAGCAAGCTCAGATACCAGGTATTAAAGACAACGTTATTACTCTTAAAATGACCACTTTTTCACTTCTCTTTAGGAATATTTTAAAATACATTGGGAGAAGAGCACACTTATAATATATGTTATTTATAATTGTTTGTGATGGCATAGGTATGCATGACACTGTGCAGATAGAGTTGTTGCAGTCGTGTTGGTCCGAGCACAAAGTGGGTGAGGTAATATCTTTTATTAAACCAACCTCTGATGGTGAGAGAGGCTTACACAGAGGCCTTGGCTACACTTGCAGATGTTTAGAGCACATGGGTTAAACCAACCTTCGGAGAGCGCAGTAGGGAAAGTGCTGCAGTCTGTCCACACTGACAGCTGCAAGTGCACTGGCATAGCCACATTTGCGGCACTTGCAGCAGCATTGGGAGCGGTACATTATGGGAAGCTATCCCAGCATTCAAATGGCTGCAATGTGCTTTTCAAATGCAAGGGGTAGGAGGGACAGGGACAGTGTGACAGGGAGTGTGTTGTGGGTATGTGGGGAGAGAGTGGGTTTTTGGGGTGCTAAAGTGTGTCAGCATGCTGTGTGTAAGTTCAGACCCTCCTCCCTCCCTCCCTCCCTCCCCACTCACTCACTCACTCAGTAAATGTTTCCTTCGTCTCAGAGCAGATAAGCTATTCAGCTGTCAGAAACGGAGCTTTGAAAGGATACTTCCACATTCCTGCAGCTAGTTTCACAACAATGAGAAGAGTGGCTACTCGACTCAAGGGGATTATGAGACCTTTCCGGAGGTCAGTCAGAGCGCAGTAATGCAACACTTTGTTCACACTGACGCGGGAGCATCTCACCCCATACGCATCAGACATTAATCTCTTGCCAAGGTGGAGTAACCAGGACTGTTCTAGCCAGGGAGTCAGAGTGCTGTACATGCCTTGCCAGTGTGGATGGGGAGTGAGGTAGAGTGCTCTAGGTGGCTTTATTGTGATATACTATGCAAGTGTAGCCAAGGCCAGAGCTCTTCTGCAGGGAAACTAACTCAGAGCATCACAGCTAAATACAATGTGGAACAGATTGTTTAGCATATGTAGTTAACACATATTTCAAGGGACCGTTCAAGGTGAAGTGGCCCATTAACACCCCTTCAGCCATAGGAAAAGGGAGGAGGAAGCAGCTGGAGTGGAGGTTGTTAGTGGGTTACAGATGTTGTAATAAGCCATAAATCCAGTGTGTCTGTTCAGTCCATGATTATCAGTATCTGGCAGAGTTGTGAATTTAAGCTCCCAGGCTCAACTTTTGCAAGTGTTGTGCAGGTTCCCTTTGAGGATGAGCACAGATATGGAGTGATCGCCTTGTGAAAAGTGCTCACTCACAGGTGATGTGGTGTTTTTGTCTTTTATCATTTTCCTGTGTCAGTTCATTCAAGAGTATAGTGATGGTTTGGTTTCACCCACATAATTGCTATTGGGGCACATTTAGTGCACTGGATGAGGTGTGATAGGCCTGGGTAGAACCCATGGATCTTCAAAGCTGTATTGTGCAGGGCGTTGATCATTGTAGCAATGGAGAGAAGTCTGCAGGTTTTACATCTGTTGTTTTGGAAGGGTCTGGTGCTGCTTTGCGTTGTTGCATCCTGGTCTGTGGGAACATGCCATTGATGATGAGCTTGAAGAGGTTGGAGTGGTGTTTGAAGGCCAGAAGAGGAAGTTCAGGAAAGATTTATTTCAGGATGGGGTTCCCATCAAGTATGGGTTGAAGTCGTTTGATAATACACCATATGGGGCCCAGAGTGGGGTGGTAGGAAACAACTAGATGTATGTGTTCAGAGTGGGGGCTTATTTCTGTACTGAAGCAAGTTCTCTCGGGGTATTTGAGTGGCTTGTTTCATGATATAATCTACTTCTCTAGTGGAGTGTTCTTCTTTGGTGAAGGCAGTTTTGAATGTGTTAAAGTATATATCCTGGACTTTCTCCTCAGAGCATATTATGCAGTAGTTGAGTGTCTGGCTGTAGATAACAGATTTCTTGGTGTGTTTGGGGTGGTGACTATATCTATGAAGGTAGATGTGGTGATCCAGGTGTTTCAGATATAGGTGTCCATTGCTGAAGCTGATTGTGTTATCCAGGAAGATGATGCTTGTTTGGGATTGGGGGCGGGGGGAAGAGAGAGCGAGAGTTTAATAGACATGGTGGTTGTTGAAGTTAAGATGGGAATCTGTGAGGGAGTTTAGGTCATCTTTCCAGAGGATGAAAATATGATTGATGTATCTCAAGTATGTCATTGGTTTTGTGGGGTGTGTTTGCAAATATACACCTATCTTGTCTTGATACAATTATCTGCTACACTTGATTATAAAAACCTATGGACAGGTTCTTTGTCTTCTGACCTGTGTAAGGTGTTTATGAGATACCTGTCATGTAGGTACCTAAGCACTGCAAGAAGGAAATACATCTTACCATGTGGAGTGGGGTGAGTAAACAACAGAAGAGAGGAGAAAAGTAAAGTATCCATCCATCTTTTGTAAGGGTGTGCTTCACATGGATGAGCACAGTAAATAGCATATGAATGATAATTCTGCATGTGTTTTTACTCCAACACGGAGGAGAGTATGAAAAATCTAACTCCTGGTGCTATGCTGAAGTACACTTGATGAAGTATGGTTTAGGGGTCAATGTATAGGTTCACTCATCCAGTCTCTTCCACCTCATCAAAGGCTCCCATTTCTTATTTTAGGGGCAGCTAGAGAGCATCTCCTCTCTCCCTTTCACCCAATATGATCACCAAATCTTTAGTATCAACATGTTTTGTGGCTTGCTCACTCCCCCAATCTGGGAGACCCAGAAAATCTCATTGCTTTTCCCTTTCTCCCACTCTTTACAATATCCTGGGGTTAGTACATCCCAGAGTTTGTTGGAAATCCTCCAGTTTCTTGCAACTGGGAAAACTATGAGGGAGAGGGAGATGAGTATGTAAATGTCTAAGGGCAGGCACATCTGTGTATGTACTTTATGAATTTATGTGCACATGCACAACTATGTGTATTCTTTATTTATATTTGTGTGAAATATATGGGAGTCTAATATTACAAGCACCTGAGATTGCTAGTCGTTTTTAAATAGTTGTGTTGTTTTTGTATATCCTTAAAAATATTGACTAAAGTTGGACTAAAAATAAAAACTGACAGAATTATTGAAAATCAGATTTTTATCTTAGCAAATAAATGTTCTTTAGCCAATGTGCATGTGAAGTAGTGATGACATCTAGTAGCCAGACAAACCAATTCCACTCCTGTGAATCTGCTGTATTTGCGATCGAAGTGACAGATAATGTAATTTGCTTTTTAGTTTGTTAGCATGCAGGGATAAAATGGTTTTATTTATTGTGAAGCCAAAGGTTTCAGTTAAAAGTAAGGAAAGTACCTAAATCTGTGTGAGGTGCAGCACAGTTTTCAGTGAGATTTATCATAGTTTTCAACCACCAGATTTCATTCCAGACAAACATTTTTATTCCTAGTAAAGGAAAGTGATTTGGCAACTTCATCTAGAAACTTATGATTTGCCTTTATCCATCAACTCTAAGTTAAAATCCTAGTGGGTCCAAATTGTAAAGGAGAAGCTGATCACCTGTAACCTCCATTGAAGCTTAGCAGAATTTCAGGATTTGCCAGTAGCAGAGCTACCCCTAACTAGAATGGACATATTATGTGGACAATGATGAGTCAATGCTGACATGTGAAAGTGCCTCAAAATATTTTAAGTAGAAAATCTCTTTGAAAAAGATACATATTTGTATTATGGGAAAGCACTATGGATCATGTTTTCTAATGAGCTTTTACAATTACATCTGGAAATTGGATGTGCTCAGTCTGACTGAGAACCCCAATTTCATCCAGAAATCTGTTTTTTTTTTTCTCATGCAAACTGGAGTACAGGCAAAACGTATAGGCACAGTTTTAAAAGACTGTTTGAATATCTGTCCCTTTGTGTTCTAGGCCAGTGGCTCACCACTGGGGGGGCTGTAAGCATGTTTCAGGGGGTCTGCCAAAATAAACCAGCAAGCAGGGATGGTGTTAGACTCACTAGGGCCCAGGGCAGAAAGCCAAAGCCCACGCAGCTTAGCTTCTTGGGACACCCTATGGCATGGTCTCTTGGGCAATTGCTTTGCTTGCTACATTGTAGCGCTGGCCCTGGCTTTTAATCTATTTGATGTGCAGAAAAACAGTTGTGGCACAGGTGTGCCGTGGAACTTTTGTAGCATGTTAAGAGAGCTTTAGAAAGAAAAAGGTTGAGGACCCCTGTTCTAGGCAACTAATTGCTTTCAATAATTAAATGGGTCAAAGTCTTCATAATTGAGTGCCGGGGTTAGACTCCTATGTTCTGATTTAAGTACCTAAATAAGTGTCCTGATTTTCAAAAATGTTCAGAATCTGCAACACCTGAAAATTAAAAAACTTGTTTAGGTGACTAAATATGGATTTAGAACAATATGGCCTCAGTTTAGGCACTTGTCTTTGTAACTCTGGGCCTGGAGTGTTCTATAATAAAAGACAAAGTGCTATTTCAGTGCTATTACAGTAGCATTGACTGAGTTTTCACCGTTTTCTCCTACTTAAGGGCAAAGAGAAATTAGTTATTTACCTTTTTCCTTGCAAGTTTTTTTCAATAATCAATATCTGACATAGGCTGATGACTTATAAGGCAAAATAAGGAGAGTAGTTCCTTACCTGTACATGAAATAGAGACAGGATTTGTATAGATTGAATTTAAGACTTGTACTTCAATGTCATCTGGCTGTGTTTAAGACACTCTAAGTTTTAAATGAACTGGTTTTATTTGTATTTCAGACGTCCTGTAAATACTCAAGACGAGCTGCTTTTATTCATTTGGTCTGAAGGAGCCTTGGAATTTATTGATGCTTCTGATGCACTGCAGCCATTCACTATCTATGAATACCGTGTCAGAGCTCAAAATTCCAGGGGCTCAGTGGATAGTCTGTGGTCTTTAGCACAGACTTTGGAAGCTCCACCTTGGGGCATGGAAGCCCCTTTGGCACAAGCTACAAGTGCATATTCTGTGCTGCTGAATTGGACCCAACCTATATCTCCCAATGGGGTCATTTCTCAGTATCGTGTGGTCTATCAAGAGAAACGGAGTGATCCAACATTTAGCATCCCAGCTATTACAGCATTAACTGTAACGGTAAGAACCTGGATACTAAAAGCAGTGTTTGAGTAATTTATATTCTGGTTTGACCTGTGTTACTTTAAAATATTGATATAGGGTCATTTTTTCTTTAGCTGCCCAGAATTAGTCTTTGGACACCTAATTTACATTCATATATATCCAGTGTGTGCCTAACAGCTACCCATGTAGATGTCTAGTCATTGATATATAGATGCTGATGTATGATTTTGAGCACAAAATAGGGGGTTTTTTGCATAATAGGCGTACATATCTACTTATGCATACCTCACTTTGAAAATGTGATCCTAAATTTTCTATGTGCTTGTTCATAGATTCCAAGGCCGGAAGGGCCCATTGTGATCATCTAGTCTGACCTCCTGTGTAATATAGGCCATAGAACTTCCCCACAATAATTCCTTTAGAAAAAACATCAATATAATTTTTATTCTTTTGTTGTTTTAAGAGGCTGCTCATAACAAGCTAAACAAAATCAATTCCATTTGGATTTAATGTTTTTATTAATCTGAAATCAATGCTGGTTTAAGTGTGACGTGAAAATTATTGTTAGTTCTACATATGTTGATTTATTTGCAGAATCTATGAAGATTTGCCTCATAACTCTTCAGAATTAGAAGCAAATCCACTCTTACAGGCACACAAAATACATAATAATAATACTTCTATTCTACCATCTACTTAAAAGTGCTTTACAAACATCAGTAAATGAAGCCCCATGGAGTTATTATCATCTTCATTATGGGTAAACTGAGGCACAAGTTAATGCATTTGGACCAAGACTATGATGTGAGTCAATGGTAGAGCTGGTAATGCTGTCTATGATTACTGACTAGTCCTCTCTTCTAACCATTCACTTCAAATCTTTCCATAAGGGATACTTTGTGGTCAACATAGAACCAGCTGAACTAGACTATATAATGCAATGTCAGCTATTGCATTTGACAGAATTTGCATTTGCATTCTGAAAATTTTTTATAATGAATCAGGAATCTGTTGTGTTGGTATAATTTTAAGATTCATAGGAATCCAAACTTGAATACCTCAGATATCCTAACCTTCCTTTTGTCCAAAACATTGGCGTGTCCCAAGACCATTATCAGTTACACTGATAATCTAAAATTATTCAGTATTCCATTTATATTCAGATAACTGAAGTTGTATATAGTGGCATGCTAAGATTTAATATCCAGTATTAAGGTCTTACGGTAAACTTCTTAGAAAAGTCCTCTTGACATAAATGAGTGGAATCTAGCTGAAGGATCTAAGGTACCCATAGGTATATGGTTCTAAAGCAGTATTCTATCTTTCCTAGAAGCCTTAAAGGATAAGATTTATCATGCCTCTTTCTGGGTTAAATGGCAGGAATGCACGCTTTTGGCCTTTGCGATCCATTGTTCCTGCACTGTGCAGCATGCTAGGTTGTATGGGAGTTTTCAAAGGAGCCAAACTTCCACTGAACTTCAGTGGGATTTGGGCACTTAATTACCTTAGGTTTCTTAGAAAAGCCCAGCATGGATGTGTAATGTGATACTTAGAATTTCAGAATGGAGAAATGTCGGAAGCTTCTTTTAAGACCCTGTCAGGAAGCTTCTTTTAACACCCTGTCAGGCAGCATCCAACATGTTGTTGAGCATCAGAGCATCAGAATTCCCTTGTCCAGTCATGCATTACAATGTTTTCCAGGCATGCCAACAACAACAGAAAGCATCAAAGATGGTTGAATTGTGGGTAATCAAATGTACTAAAATGGCCTTTTAAGTAATGTTGTTACAGCATGTTTCTTTAACAACATCATTTAAAAGCCTTTTAAATTAACAGTTGCTATTTATTAAATTGGTACCTTTCTGGCTCCAAAATGCTTTATTTTCCCCAAACACTAAATGGAATCACAATTACATTAGCAGCATACCCAAAGTTGTTTGACAAATACTAAGGTGATAGTGACTTACGCATTTTTTTGGTGTTTTTTTTACTTGCCTGTATCATGTGTATTTATCCATTTTACTGCTCCTTTTCCTTTTTTTTTTTTTTTTTAATATTATACTGTCTGTTGGAAAGAAATCTCTGCATTTGATTCTCCTCTCTTCTTACTGCACTGAACTCAGTGGAATTAGTCCTGATTTACACCAGTGTAACTGAGACCAGAATAAAATTTTTTGTGTTCTGAATATAATGTAACAACTAGAGCCTGGAATCAAAGATATTGACATAAAATGCGTTGAGTCCAGTTATCCAAGATATCGTGAGGTCAGGTCAATTATCACAACAGGTGAAAACCTGGACACTGAGTTTCAAAGTTAAAATTCCTTGGAAACAGAATTTTATCATGAACTTGCTGATACGCCCTTAACTGTAGCTTTTGTGAATGAGGCAGTTTAATTAAAATGTAATTTTATTGAAGGAACTAGCATTCCAATGATTAAACTTCTGCCCCTTTAAAATATAGCTTTCAGGGGTACGAGGCTAAATCATTTAATCTCCTAAAGCGTTTCTATTGGAGCTCCCCATGGGATACGCCATTAGTCATTCTCTCACTCAAGCTTCCATGTTACAGTGCAAGACAAAGTATTGAGCAAGCAGTGAGCTCTCTCCTTTATTTAATCTGTTAGATTTTTCTTATCACATTAGAATATTCCAGGGGAGAAAAAGGAAATGCCTGTATTGTAAGGCTTATGGCCATACGCGTTCTTGTTACTCACACCCATGCTCTTTACCTGTTGGACATGACCTAGCCACTTTAAGCTTAACCAAAAAATAAACTTGAAGGCTTTATTGGAAATGGAGATGCATAATAAAAATGTGAGGGTTGGTAATATCATTGCAGGCTCTTCTATCTTGTTTATTTCTTTTCTATCCATTTCTAAATCCAAATGAAATTTGCCTTGTGGGTTTTCAAGACCCTTGATAGATTTATTCTACCTCCCTGAAAATAGCCATTTGCTTCACTGTAAAGGTGTGTTAAGCTATATTTAATTTAATATGTGTCATATCCATGGCCTAGACCTTTACAATTACCTGACCACTTTGAATTTTGTGATGCCAATGGGAATAGAACTCAGATCTCTATGTTCTAAAATCACAAATTCCTACTACTTGAACTAAAAAAAAAATCTCCATTAGCTGCTGGCAGCATAGGGCCTATGACACACAGAGAAGTAATTCTGATTCTCTCCAGTAGAGGGCAGTATAACTCTAATTACCCGTGACAACTGACAATATTCTGTAATATTCTGAACAAATCTTATGGAATTAAGATAAACATGACTGAATTAAGTTAAATTTTATTGAATTAGGGTTAATACCTTTGGGGTACATTGTATTAAAAATGGTTTATGTGTTACCGTGGCATTGTATCTACCTTCTCTAGTAGGGAGGGGGATGCTAATGTGATTCCTTTGGTTATCAAACCTTTGAAACCTCCCCCCAGAGAGGTCTTCATATACTACTTCAACTGGATTCTCCAGGGACCAACAGACAAAGTATGGGGATTTGAATGAATAGCCTGATTTTGAGCTAGCTCAGGGCCTTCTTCCTGATCTAGCAGATGGACAGGACCCCTGGTCTGGACAGCCCGAGTCCTTGGGCTAGGGATGTAAGGACTGGGCCTACTGAGGTCTCATAAGACTGGGTGCTTGTCCTGAGCTGGAGCTGTGAAGAACTTGTGACCGCAAATGAAATTCCTTGAATGGGAAGCTGAAAGACTGCTCCTGCCAGAGCCCTTGTTAGGATTGGGGTTAATTCTGGTAAGCTTATTAGCATGCGTGCAGGTTCTTTTATTGTTTTTAATATGTTTTCTCTATAATGCTCTTTAACATAAGAATTAAAGCAGGTCTGATAGGAAGTCTGTGTGGTAACTTATATCTGTGGCAATTACACCTGTTATCCATCTCTGACGAGAAAACAAGCAGGTGTCCTTGAGCAATCTGCCTCTGCTGGGAAATACACAGTATTGGCAGAGAACTGTGCAGCCTGGAAATAGTCTGGTCACAAAGGAGAGAAACATGGGTCTCCATCCAGAAAGACAATGGCAAGGGAGCTGGAAACCTGGGAGTGGGTGCTTTGTTGGACCACGGAGCGGAAATACAGTTGTCTTGAACTGTGACACTACCTAGGGTTACTCTGTATCCGCAAAAAGAACGAGGAGTACTTGTGGCACCTTAGAGACTAACCAGTTTATTTGGGCATAAGCTTTTGTGGGCTAGAACCCTCTTCATCTGATGTAATTACTGTTCCACTCTATACAGCTGATGAAGTGGGTTCTAGCCCACAAAAGCTTATGCCCAAATAAATTGGTTAGTCTTTAAGGTGCCACAGGTACTCCTCATTCTTTTACTACCTTGCTAGTTTATTACAGTGTTTAGTGCTGATTGAAAGGTGGCAGCATGGTAGACTGAAATCCAGCAAAGGCTGTCATGAAAAAGTCAAAGAATGCTTCCCTGTTACCAGAGCTACTGAAACTGCTGTATGTCGTATACCACTGTGAGGGAAGTGGGAGTAAATGCTGCCTCTTTCATGGATATAATATACCACGTCTCCCATGACCACTATCTAAATATTTGGCTGTTTGACAACCAGATGACCAGGGAATGCCAGGCAAATCAAGAAGATACATTTTAAGGAGTTCAGTATCTAAGAAAAGGTAGCTCTTAGTGTGCATTTTGGAGACAGGATGAGGGGAAAGGAGAAGGAAAGAATATAAAGGTGGAAGTGGTAAAAGAATACAAGACAATCATCCAATATAGGCAAAAGCTAGTAAGTGGGAGAAGTTGGGTACGGTGCTCTTCACAGGGATATATAGAATATATGTGCCATCAGACTCTGCTTTACTGGAGATTTAATGGTTCCTCATCTCTGCACAGCTCCCCACTGACTTCAATGGGACTCTGCCTAGGCTTTAGCAGTGTGCCTGTGTGCAGTGGATTGCTCAATAAAGAGTAACTAAGGGTTCCATGTATATTTGAAAGGATATAATAAAAGATATAGAAACTAGCAGTTTTCATTTGATTGATAGATTTTAGTTTCTTAGGCCCTGATCCTGCAAACATGTAAGCACATTTTAATTTTAACCACCTGAGTAGTCCCACTGGATTTTGCAGGATGAGGGCTTTAGATTTGCATGTGGGGATTTTGTCTTCCTGTATGTGTTGATGACTTGCACACTGAGAGTGCTACCAGAATACAAATTATAAATAATAACAATGACATGTTAATATAATATATACAAAAGTTTTATCTCATCAGTTTTTAAAAAGGGACATCAGATGGGCATGACAGCTATGCTCCAGTCATATCCTGCTTTACAGATACCTGGAATGTAATAGCCACTATATCCACTAGATAGTCTATACAGAAATAAGCAATACATACTGTATGGAACTTTATTTTTTCTTCCATAAATACAGTGATGAAGCAGTTGCCAGCAGTAAATTTGACATACTACAATTATTTCTACTTCTGGGTATATAGAAAATACTGCAGTATCTCATATACCAATCTATAGTAAACTGTCGTTAAAGAATTATTTTTTTTGGTGGCAAATTTCGTATAATACCATAAAAACACACTGTAAATCTGAAGATGGGGAAAAAGCCATAGAACAATATCAGTAAGACTTTTTCCTACACATCGATTAAGTTATTGTGAAATCTGTTCAAGTGCCTAGGAAAAACCCATGGTGTGTTGTAAGGAAACAAGATGAAATGAAATACTCTATATGATAACTGACACATGCCATAAATTCAGAATATGTGCTGCTTAGCAGAGACCAAAAGCTGTAAATGGTATTGGAGGGCAAAAGTTAATTGAATTGCTGTCCTGTTGTTAACAAGTGGAAAGAATCCACCACTAGAATCAAGATGGCTGCCCCAAAAGTGCCCCGTTACAGCCAAGAGATCATATCCTTAGCTCTGCAAGGGCTTATGGGTTAGGGGACAATCATACACAGATGACTAATTTTTTTATGGTTCACAGCCGATCAAAGTGAAATTCAGCAGCTGTTCAGGACAAGTGACCACTCTAACGGCTGTAATATAACCCACTAAATAGAGAGGGAATTGCATGAGAGCAAGAGGTTAGCAGTGATTATCGGCAGGTGAGTGCTTTATTGAAGTTGAAAGACCATTAACATTGATGGAGTAATTATTTCAACTTGAAAGTAATTACCTTGATGGGTGATAACTTCTCCCGTGTTCCCAGGTTTGATTGGACCAAACAATTGTGAACTCTTGAAGCCTAGAAAAATATTACAACAATACTGCAATGTTTAAATACTGAAACCACTGCTAGAGTATTTTAATTAAGCCCAATAGTGAAAAGAATTTAACTTACAACAGCCAGTGCCCTCTCAAGTATAGAGACATTTGCTTTCTAATTCAAATGAAATGACCCACACCCACCACATGTGTGGCATATGTGATTGGTTTACAAATGAATCATTTTCTTTTAATATAGCTTTTAAAATTGTTTGCAGAGTTTTAGAATGGGGCTGGATTGGAATTCCTGTCATTGTTTTATTTGGCTATGAACGGTCTATACTAGGGTAGAGGGAATCGACATGAGATATGCAACTTCAGCTACAAGAATAGCGTAGCTGAAGTCAACGTATTTAGGTCAACTTACCGCAGCATCTTTGCGGCGTTGAGTTGACTGCTGCCGCTCCCACGTCGACTCTGCCTGTGCCTCTCACGGCGGTGGAGTACCAGAGTCGACGGGATAGTGCTCGGGGATTGATTTATTGCATCTAGATTAGATGTGATAAATCGACCCCCAATAGATCGATCGCTACCTGCCAATCCGGTGGGTAGTGTAGACCTGCCCTAAGAGAGTTGGGTGATCTACACTTGACCAGTTCCATATCCCATGACCAGCAATCTGAGCCATCCAGTCCTTATATCTTACTGTTCAAGTCTGCATCACATAACTAATTTAAATAGAGATAAAATAGACAGCGATGATATACTGAGACTCTCCTTCGGGAGCAATTGTTATTTCATACAAATATATATAATATATATATATATAAAATTTAATCTTTTCACTAAGTCTTCAGAAATCCTCGTGCTGATGACTAAATTGTTCTTGGTCATTCTGTTCTGTGACATGACCTCTCTTTTCTAAAAGGATAAATAAGTATACTTCTCACGTTTCCCATGTCATGAAGGATATGTTATTTTTAAAAGAAATTAGCTCCATATTTGAAAATTTCTAGAATATTCTTTTATTCTTGTGTCCTGCATTATAAAGGGTGTAGTACTCCACACATTTCAGGTGCTTTCTGTGTGTGAAACACTTACAGAAATAGACCCTTATTGGCTTCCACATCTCACATTTGAGTCTTGAGAGGATGAGAATAAACTAATCAGCCAGCATAGAGGTACACTTGACTGAAAATTGGATTGGTTTTATAACCAAAATAAATGTTCACCAAGGAGAAGTCAGTTCACAAATGTGATTGATAAGATATAGTTTAAAATGTAATAAAATAACTTTCCCCCTCATGTTACATTACTGTCTTTGACTCAAATTTTGGCAGTAAGTATATTTTAGAAGAATTCCTAGACAAGTTGTGGGAGCTTTCTTACAGAGATCAAACACATCTACTGAAATTGGCAAAGAAAAATGCACAGTGGGGAAAGAAAAATAAGTTTATCAGTTAACTTGTCCATATTTAAGTTTTTCAAATTAGAGTTACTTAGAAACTAGAAAAGGATCTAATTGGATTTGACCAGGTTTTAGATTTATATTAACCCAAGTTTTACCCTGGCAATATTAGGTGGTTGCAAAACATCTCTATTTGATGGGTTCATTAAAATGTAGTTTCATGAAATACTTTGACTGTCATACATGACTATCGGAGTTCCAGATCTGAAAATTACAAAAGCTGTTTACTGATCTTGTATTCATAATGACTGGGAATTGTAATCTTGTATTTTTATATCTTAGTGGATTTTTTAAAATTAGCTTGTAATTCTGTAAAATGCAAAATATTGCATCTGTTTAGAAACAAGAGAGCACTAGGTGATACAAAGATTTGGTAAAGGTATGCAGAGTCTTTTACCTCCAAGGAGCCAATTTGAATCCAATCCAGGTCTGCAGTCTCCATAAATCATTCTCATCAAATTGCTGTTTGGTGTCCTATGTCAGATAAATGTAGTATTCTCAGTCCTGTCCTTTCTCTTTACTACTCCCTTTCAGATCTGTTCCTAACACTCATCTTCAGGCTGGGCTACCCCAATACTTGTATCGCTCTCCCATATTGTGCCTGCGAAATGGAACTCTTTCTCTTCCTTTCAGCCCTTGCTAAAAACTCCAGGAATGCATGCATAATCTCATCACACTCTCCATTTCTCTAGTGTATTGTCTTGGTTTATAAATGGAAAGCTCTTTGGGGCAGGGAATATGTCTTGGTCTGTTTGTAAGGTGCCATGTTAATGTACAGTACTATATAAATATTGTTACCATTATAACAGTCATTACATTGAATAGGGGCCATATTTAGGAGGCAGTATCACAGTGTTTTTAGCAGACTTAAATGTTACTTTTTGACAGGAAGCAAGTAATGAATTCTATAGTACAAGTTCCTATCAGGTGATCATAGCCCTGGATTTTATTTTTGCTAAAGCAATTACTAATGTAATGGCTAGATACTTGTGCCCACTAGAGCCTGGTTCTGTGATATTTTTTTTTTTAGGATGGTTATTGATCTCTTGCTGAGCTGAGATTTCAGTTTTATGCCAGATAGCTTGATTAATGGGTTGGTTTCTATAAGTGGACTGAATGGGGGTAGGAATCATGGGCAGCCCATACTGCCAACCCTAAATCCATCAAGTCGCATAGCTCATTATGAAACAGTTATCAAGTGTACATGAAAAATTAATTGGGCTCAGTTTGATTCTGAAAAGAATCAGCTTTCTACTTGGCGGTCCCCCCAATCTTTCCAGATGTTATGCACTAGCCCCTTGAGAAGCGGCAAAGGGAGATGTATTAATACATTGTATTGATTAGATCAAGACCCCTGACAGTTATTTGTAGAGATACCATCTGGCTGCTGTTAGAATTCCTTCACCAAAAACAGGACGTGACATGTTATTAATCTCAACTCTCTAACTATAGACAGTTGCCTTTTCTGCTAAACCGCATTTTACCATTCATCGGAGATGGAGGCAGACCTGAAGGGTGCTGAAATTAAGGTTATTACACAAATTGAGCCATATGGTCCAAATATTTCAGCAAGAAAATTGCCAGGCAATAAAAATTGCTCCTGCCTTCCTAATGGTGTAAATTACAGTTTAACCATGGCTCTAATGATGTCCTTCTGCCGCGCTTAACTACTGTTACATGAAGGACATTGTTTTAAAAATATAAAAAAACAAGCAAATGCCAGCAGCGTGTTTTACAATCTGTTAGTGTGTCATTAAGAACACTGTCAGAATTACATAAACATAATGGCAGGCAACTTAGCATACAAAGGAACAAGTATGGAAATAGAAAGTGTCTTCAAAACTCCTTTAGCTCTGTAATGTCAAGAGCCCTTTCCCTTTTGGAACTCTTCCAGTCTGAAAAGACATGGCTTCTTATTTATTCCATTTCTAACACAAGCGGTGATGGAAACTTAAAAACAGGAAAAAAGCATTCCGATGCATTGTGCATGTGTAATAATATGTGAGTAATTGTGCCTCTATGTTACAATAGAGCTATAGAGAGCACTGATTATATAGAAAAAGAAAAAAAATCATGAATATTTTTGCAGTAGAAGTGCTGATTTTGATCTCTTATGATTTGTGGTTTCATATTTTTTTATTTGCAAATATTTGGAAAATTGCAAGGTATTCATGAAAAGGTTCTAGAAGCCCAAACATTTCATAAATTTTTAGCATAAAGGTTATTCATCTTACAATTCCTGTGAAAAGTATCTTTTCTCTTATTCAGTGTTCCTTATTTTTTGTTCATTTTTTAGAAAAAAATGTATTCATTCAATCAAGGAGCACAAATGATACCTTGTGACAGTCAGGCAACATACAGAAAGAAATAGTGAATAAAGTGAACATTCACAAATAGCATCTCATATAAAAGTCATTTATCCAAACTGAATTATGAATACAAATACAAATAAGGAAGAAACTCCAAGAAAATTATTTTTGGTTAACAAAATAAGAAAAAAGGGATATAAATTCATAGCAAAAATTATTCATAATGTCAAGTTTGACCAGTTCTACTTTGCATGGTGTGTAAGTTTTCATTCTACATAAGGATATTGGCCATTGGATATTTCCTTCGCTAGTGGATGTGCTGAGACTACCTCTGAGCCCATTTTCCCAGCCAGCTTGAGACTCCAAAACGCTGTCTTGTTGAGCCAGGCACACTAGCCTGCTGCAACACAGACCCAGGTCTGGGCCATGCCCCAAAAGCTGCAGATTTTAACGAAAAACTGCTCAGCAAGTCACCTGTCTCCAGCACCCAGTTCCCAATAGGATCCAAACCCCAAATAAATTAATTTTACTCTGTATAAAGCTTATACAGGGTAAACTCATAAATTGTCCGCTCTCTGTAACATTGCATGGCTGTGTACTCCCCCAGATATTAATCACTTACTCTGGGTTTACTAATAAGCAAAATTGATTTTATTAAGTATAAAAAGCAGGATTTAAGTGGTTTCAAGTAATAAAAGACAGAACAAAGCAAGTTACCAAGCAAAATAAAACAAAACGCACAAGTCAAAGCCTAATACATTAAGAAATTGATTACAGGTAAATCTCACGCTCAGAGGTGTTCCAATAAGTTTCTTTCACAGACTAGACTCCTTCCTAGTTTGGGCCCAATCCTTTCCCCTGGCACAGTCCTTGTTAGTTCCAGCAGGCATCTTAGGGGGAAAGCAGGGGCTTTCTCATGACTGGAGCCCTCTTTGTTCTGTTCTACCCCCTTTAATATCCTTGGCACAAGGCAGGAATCTTTTGTCTCTCTGAGTCCCCACCCCTCCTTCTAAATGGAAAAGCACCAGGTTACAGATGTATTCCAGTATCAGGTGACATGTTTACATGTCCTGTGAGATCCCCTCCATTCTTCCAGGGCTGTTCTGCACATATACAAGAAGGCTTGCAGGTAAATAAAACATTTGCAACCAATTGTCCTAGTCAATGGGAGCCATCAAGATTCTAGACCACCATTAATCGTCCAAACTTTGCATAAGTACAGTAGGACCTCAGAGTTATACTTCATATCCATAGTTTCAGATACAAGAATGATACATTCATACAAATAGGATGAACACACTCAGTAGATTATAAGCTTTGTAATGATACCTTACAATAGACTTTTTTCATCAAGCATATTCCAGTTACATCACACTTCTAAATGTATTTTTATAAAGCATATGGAGTGCAACGTGACACATACTATGCAGATGACCACATTCCAACCTACATAGATAAAGGAAGAAAGTCCCAACCTTCTGAGATTCTCCCATCATAAGTTATATCTTTCAACCTTCAGACATGCCAGTGTGGGACATAAACTATCAAAACGTGTGACAAATGATTGGAATGTGGAGCACCTAGGTTTTGCAGTCCATCATCAATTGATTGATTCCAGTAGATTTTAACTGTGAACCCAGTTTTTAAGGACGTTCCTTCACTGTTACTCAAATAAGCCAGTTTTCTAATCTGTTATGCGGGTATTGGTGTTTTGGGGAGGGTGACCCTGCCCAAGCTCCTCAGAAGCTGGAGAACTGGGGACAATATCCTGCTTAGGCTGATTGTCCAGTATACCAGGAAACAGAGGGGCTTAAAGAGAAGGTCCCTGATTAGGTTGCTCACAGCATGAGGAGATTGGTGGAAAACTGCACGCCCAGGCTTCCCCCAAATTCATTTAATGAGCTGTCCCCTCCTACGCTGCCCCTACCCCTTATCTGTAGATCTCTGCTGCTTCCTTATTGCCCTGCAAGGCACAAAAGACCATCAGCTGCTCCTCCATCAGCTCCCTGGACCAAAACTGCAAGAGAAGAGTCCCCTCCTCCTTCCTCAACCCCTACCTCTACTACTGCTCCCTGTCCGAGAGCACTACTAGAGAATGTTGTGCAGTGGGATAGGGAGCCCGAGTCAACTCTTAGTTGTGAAGGCTGAGCAGAGAACTCTGCACCTCTTTTCAGATACAAGTCAGGGAGAAGTTTGATTTCTCCTCTCTCATATTATATAGCCCAGATCTTACAGTCCTTACACAAACAGAACTCCTGTTTATCAGGCTTGAACCCCAAAGGCCTTATTCTATTGTGGGCTGCCTGGGTATGCTAATGGGGAAGAGCCTTGAGGAGCTAGTTAATGCCTACAGCAAGCCATAACTGGGGCGTACCCTGCTTCTTTCCGACTATGCAGTGCAGCTTCCTGACCTAAGCTCTTCTGCCTTGAAATGACAGATTGTCTCTTGTAACTGATCTACATTTGGCACCACTCTGCAGCCCTTTTGCTCCTTGTGCCCTGGAGGCAGCTCCTACTACGAAAGGCAGGATTTCTCCATTAGGGTCAAATATAAAGGTAGTGTAAGATACGTGTAGGTGAGTCATTGTGAGCATGCGTAGTTCACATGCCAAGGGACTCAAAGGAAACGAAACTAAGAGAAGGATGTAAACAGGCATCTGATAAAGTTATATCCACTTATACTAACCTGCTGATGGGAAACACAAGCTATCATTCACTTCACCTCTGAATTTTGCCCTAAGTACTTACCTGTAAACCCTCAATTCAGATTTATGATATTCTCAATGCTTCTTTACATCCAGAACTATGTGAAGAGTGAATCAGACATACTGTAAAGCAATGCAACTGCTTCAGCTTTAATGGAGTAACAGCCACTTCCATTAGGTCTGCAGAGTCAAAATGGCAAATATAGGAGTTTATCTTTTTGTGAAAGAACGAAAGGTAGGGTGGGGGGGCAATATTTTTGATAGCTTTTTCTGTGGTCTTGCCACAAAGAACAAGTTGTTTCACACGCATACAAATGAATTAAACTTTGTAGAACCTTTATTTTTAACCAGGTGTTTTATAAAAATAATAATGAATAGTATTGGAAATGCTTTCCCTAAATGAGCATATTATTTCCATCTTTAGGTATATAAGCCCTCCCAAATTGTGACTTGTGTGGTGTTTTTGTTTTGGTTTGTTTTTGGGAAGGGGAAGTGGAGGTGGTTCTGTCTGGGGTTTCAAGTCAGACAATAACTCAGATTTCCTCTCTTGGTTTGCATACATAAATATAAATGCTAGACCTAGACTGTTTCAGTTTGTACATATAGATAGTGAGACTGTAAAGACATGTTGATGTGTTTCCCCCTTTTGTGGGATGATGATAATTTATTTGTACTAAAGTAGTAACATGAAGCCTCGGGCAACATAGTGTTAAGCACTCTACACACACACAAACTAAGAGAAAGTCCTCTCCCAAAGAGCTTATGATTTAAGCAGATAAGAGAAACTAAGGGTTGGAGTGGGGAAAAGAGATGAACTGACTTTCCCAAGGTCACAGAGCTGGTTGAGGCTGGGATAGTACCCAAGTCTTCTGATTCCCAGTGCAGTACCCTCTCTACTAGTTCATGCTGCCTCAAAGAATGTGTAACTTCAGGGATGAATGGAGTCTTGGAGTCTCGGTGGTTTTAAAATAATTCCTGAAATGAGAATACATGATACCTATTAGTGTTTTGTATCCTGGCTCCCTTCCTGTTCTCCACACAAGCACACCACCGCACTCACAGACAGACTATTTATAGGTCATCTTTAAAACCCTTTGCTGCCTGGTGCAATTCAAAGTGTTGGCAAGGAGTTTTAAAACCATGCTCTCAGGTAGCACGATCCCAGACTGTAGAAAGTTTTGAAGTTTGTTGCTAACACCTAGAATTGTACCTGGAAATGAATTAGAAGTCAGTGCAGAAATTTGCACATCAGTAATATGGTGTTTAGTGGCTCACGGCATTATCCACTGGCTATTATTGGCTCCCAAGAGTGGTCATAAGTCGCCTGATTGTGGTAGAGTGCAATGTGAAAAACCAAAAAGCCAAAGTGATTCATTTGTCTGTATTTGAGAGCTTTATTTATGAGTATTATCAGGGAAGAGAGGGTGCAGAATTCAGCTTAATGCTGGGATTCTTCTTTAAAATAGGTGTTCCCTTGTGTTCCGTTTCCATCCCCCTTCTCAACTGTATCAGCATTTCTCTAATGAAAAGTTGTGCACAAAGTTTTTCTTTCTTTCACCTTGGTATGCATCTACTCTAGCCAAGATCAAAATCTGGCCTTTTCTGGACTGAGGAACTCCAGGCCATTTTAGAATGGTCCTCACTTCAACAATATCTATGTGCAGCATTCGCAGTTGTTCTCCCAAGTACATAGGGTCTGCTCCAGAATACTTTGGAGCCAATGGAAAAAGTTCCACTGCCTTCAGTAGGCTTTGGATCACACCTGTAGAGAGACTGCAGTTTAATTTCTCAGTTACTGGAACTTGGTTGCATGGTTTGCATTTAAAAAAGGGAGAGACATTGTTCTCCCATCTCCATCACGCTGAGCAAAATGATCACGTTGACCTGACTGAATCTTTCTCAAGACTTAGGTGAACTGAGAGCAAAAGTCACAAATTTTAACTACCAAGGGAGGAGAAAAATCATTTGTAGTATTCTTAGCCTACATACACCTTGTTTAGAGACATAGGGCCAGCTATTTAAATAGCATCTAAATGAACCAATAGGCATCTATTTGGAATTTTAGAAACACAGAGGCATGTAACTTCTATTGAAATCAGTGGGAGTTTAGGAGTCTGGATGCTTTTGAAAATCCCATTATGCATCTATCTGTGTCTTTAGGTGACTAAATACCTTTAAAAATCAGGCCCATAATAAGTAAATCACAGTAATTTCTTTGTTTATTCATTTATGACCCAAATAATGCACATATAACTGTAGATACTACTCTGCAACTAGTGAACTTACAAGTTAGCATGTTTGAGTCACTAAGTGTGCTATAAAAACATTGTCAGAACAGAGACAGCATTGTCAGAACAGAGACAGCAGAGACTGTCACTGCAAGCTCCTCTTCATTGCCCCATCAATATACCTTAATATCTTGAGCCAGAGGGACTACAGCTGTAGCCATAAGAACAAGATAGGGAGTCTGGAAGCAAGCATCCCAACTTGTTCACTTGGGGATCAGAGTTCGTCATTCAAATCCCAGGGAACATTTCCCCCAGTAACTCAGCCAAACGTCAGGTTCCCCTTTCTTCCTGTTGGCATGTTCTTCTGCTCTCTGAGAATTGTGAGGCTTCATTTCTCAGCATACAGTTGCTAAGGGACCCTTGAGATTTTTGTTTCTGTAATGAGCCTTATGGGCTGTACCAGAAGCTTGGTGTAGAACTGCTGCAGTAGGGAGAGGGTTTTCTCTCAAAATCCTGAAGGAAGGCCTTTCATTGTCAACTGTCAATGCAGTTTTTGGCCTGCAAATTTTGAAAATGTTCATTTACTTTTAAGGGCCAAATTGTGCCTTTAGATGCACATATGCAGCTCCCAGTAACTTTAAATGGGGTCACATATCCACAGGCAAAATATGACTGTAGGGCTCCCTCGCACTTCCAATCAAAGGGAGACCCCTCGAGCTGGTCCGAACCGGGTTCAGGCTCTGTAAGGTGACTGGCAAGTAGCGCAGTCCCTAGAGGCAGCTGAGGCGTGGGCTTTCCGGAGGTCAGGTAGCCAGCAGCAAACAGTCTCTAGAGGGGTGGCTCTAGCCTGGGCTTCAGGGCACAGGCCGCCAGCAGGAACAAAGCAGTCTTTAAGAGCTGGGGCCTGGGCTTCAAGGCACAGGCAGCCAGCAAAGCAAACAGTCTTTCGTGGGCTGGCTATGGCCTGGGCGTGGCACAGGCAGCCAGCAAACAATGAACAGTCTTTAGAGGGCTGGGGCCTGGGCTTCAGGCTCAGGCAGCCAGCAAAGCAAAGAGTCTTTCTTGGGCTGGCTATGGCCTGGGCGTGGCACAGGCAGCCAGCAAACAGTAAACAGTCTTTAGAGTTCCCCTGTTCAGGGTAGGGGCGGCTGACTTGGGGAGTGGGTACCTCTGCCGTCCAGTCGGCATCCGGTTCCTCCGGGTACACAGGCACTCTGGGCCAGTCATCCTCAGCATCGGGGATTGGAGCACAGCTCGGGTCTCCTCCCAACAGCCTCAGGTCTTGGGAAACGTCCTTTTCCTCCCCTGCTTCTCCCTCTTCTGGGCTGCAGGGCTGGCCTTTTTAGTCCTGCCCTTGTACTTCCGGCGAGGGGGGCAGGGCGACCTTTGCTCCACCCTCCAAGGGGTATTCCCAGCTCCCTCGCACTCCCAGTCGGAGGGAGACCACTTGGGCTCACTACAATGGCCTTTAACATTTAGGTTGAAGTCAATTATTTATCATTGTTTTATAGCATAGCATAGAAGTTACAACACTTGTGGCCGGTTAGGTTTGCTTAGTCCATTCACTGAATGGCAGAGGAAAAGAATAATAAAACATTGGTTTTTTTCTGCTTTACAATGTTGCATCTATCTTCCATTGTGTTGGTGGAGAGCAGGGATTTAAAGCTGTGAATTGCCTTGAGGCTGTGTTATCTTCCTCTACTTAGCAGCGGTTAGAGCGTCTCTTTTCGTATGTGTTGGGTGAAAGTGACAAGGACTCAGAATGATTGAGGAAAGGGAATAAAATAAGTCTGTGATTAATAATAATATGACTGCCTATTGTACCTGTGTAAAATAAGAACAATAATAATACTCATTTGTAGCTGCAAGCAGTAACTCACAGGGGTGTTGTAAAGCTTAATTAATGTTTTTAACATGCTCTGAGATCCTTGGATGGAAAGTCCTATATAATTGCAAAGCCATCTTATTTTTATTGTGCACAACTGACATAAGTGACATTTTCAAAGACATTGGTGTGGAAGTTCAACTGTGATCCATGTCAAGATCCAGATTGTCCTTGGACAAGTCCCGTTTAAGGTGTGGGTTATCTTTGTGTCAGTTTTTCTGCTGTTAGGGCTGAAGAGCTATTTAAAAAATTGCTAGTAACTTTTTTATAATTACAAAATGCAGCATTTTTTCCACTTTCCCACTGTACAAAAATAGCTGAACTGTTTCTACTCAGACTTGCCAAAAGAATTCATCTCTGGGCATACACAAAGTTTGGAAAATTCTATCTCTTTCAAATGTTGACATTTTTGGAAAGTTATGAGCTGCATACCATCGCAAGATGATACAGTGTGTAGTTTAGAGAGGAGATGAGTAAGGGGATTGATAAGGGTATACGTAGCAATGAATGGTACAGAGAAAGCAAATTGGGTGCTGCTTTTTACCCTCCCTGATAACGTAATAATGAGAGGGCATCCAAGGAAAACAGAAAGCAACAAATGTAATATTGACAAAAGGATTTTTTTTACACAACACACACAACTCACTGCCACAAGATATCATTGAAGCCAGGAGCTCAGTCAAATTCACGAGACATTTATATGGATAATGAAAGCATCCACAGTTACATTATATAGGATTAAAAAAAGATAGAACCCCTCATGCTTTAGGGCATAAGCCAACTACTAACTGCCAGAGCTTACTTCCCCAGTAAGCAGATGATTCCAGGATAGTCCATTATAGAGATTCTTATACCTTCCTCTGAAGTACTACCTCTAGTACTGGCTGCTCTAGGAGACAGGATACTGGGCTAGTCAGATCCTCATGGATATTTTGCATGGCAAGTCTTATGATCTGACCAAAAAAAAAAAAAGTCTAACCTGATCCTGCCCATCAACCAATATTTCTAATGGCAGTTATGCTTCACTGTACCAGGACAAGTATAACATTAACCCTTAAAAGCTGAAATGGTATGCTCACCTTGTCAAAAACCTTCTGGAAATCTATAAAATTTATCACAAGAGATATTTACTGCTCCACACTTTTTGTTCTGTAATATATCTGGGAACAATATGATCAGCACATGATCTCAGTGGTCTAAATCTTGCTTGTTCCTCTCTAATTTGGAGATCTGTTTGTTTCCTGATATGTTCCAGAATAATGTTGCACATGATTTTCCAAAGCACTGAGATAATCTGATTCTTCTCCACTTATTGCAGTTGGTAAGCTCACCCTTCTTTGGCAATTCTGACACACCAAAACAAATTGGTTTATTTATCAAAAAGGAAAATACAAAATATATGGCTGTCAATGGCAACCATCAGAGTAGGTGAAAAACAGTAGACAAAGTCATTTTACTTATCTAGGGAGTGAGGTGTTCGATGAGGGTGACACCATGCTAGATGTCAAGCAATAAGTATCAAGAGCAGCAAACAACTTTCATAAACTTAAAAAGATGTAGACCAATAGTATGATTAGCACTGATAGAAAATATTAATTTTTAATTCCAGCATTATGCCTGTCCTCTTTTATGGAGCATAGTCTCATAAATCTATAATAAACATTGATAAGTAAATAAACTCATTCGAAAGTAAATATGTGAGGAAGATCTTCAGAGTCCATTGGGAAGAGTATCTTGCAACATCAGAAATTCTAAGTAGAGCAATCCAACCTAAAGAGTTTTCTGGTAAGAGGATGATTATGGATGTCTTTAGGACATACTTTAAGGATGTCACCAACATGACTTCCACGTGAAGTGATCAAATGTATACCACCTGAGAAGAGAAAAAGAGGGTGTCCTAGAGAAACATTCTGCAGAACAGTAAAGAAAGAATCCAAATCCATCAACATAACATTCAGAAGCCTGAACCAACACAAGAACTGAAATAAATGGAGGAAAGTAGGAGATGCCCTGTGCACCTGTGGGTGTTGAAAGATGAAGAAAAAAGAACTTGTGATGCCTAGAACCTGATTTTTTCAGAGTACTTGGGCATTAAATAGTGCTTTCTACATTCAAAGCACAGTTCCTATTGACTTCAGTTGCTGCTCTGAGTGCTTATGCAAGGTAGACTCAAGCATCTCAAGTTGAGCACCCAGAAATGAAAAATACACAAATAGTGACTACCTGTGAAAAGTTTTCTTTAAGTGATATGCCTAGCATCAACCAGAAACTCTGTGGTAGAGCCAGGGATAGAATCCAGTTCTCCAGGGAAGCAGTCAACTGCATTCACCAAGAGACAGTACTTTCTCTTCCAGCAGTCTCCTGCATCATTCACTACACATCTTCATCTGCAACAAATAAGACAGGGTCCTAAAGCAGGGGTGGGCACACTTTTTGGCCCGAGGGCCACACTGAGGTTCAAAATTGTGTGAAGGGCCGGGTAGGAAAGGCTATGCCTCCTCAAACAGCCTGGCCCCGCCCCCATCTCACCCCGTCCACTTTCCGCCCCCTGACTGACCCCCTCAGAACCCTCAACCCATCCAAACCCCTCTCCCTGCCACTCCTTGTCCCTTAATTGCCCCCTCCCGAGACGACCTACTCTAACTGCCCCCCAGGACCCCACTGGCACTGTGCCGCCAGCCGAGCTCATGGGCTGGATAAAAATGGCCGGCGGGCCACATATGGCCCGTGGGCCTCAGTTTGCCCATCTGTGTCCTAAAGACAACAGTTTCCTTCACTACACAGTCCTGATTCATCCCCCCTGTGTAGGCCCGCCCTATACACTGACTATGCCAGGAGTCCTGTGGCAAAAAAAAAAAGTATGTGAAAATGCCACTAAAGACTATACATAGTGCATACACACAAGAAGGTTGAGTTAAGGTTGTACGGCTATTTCCCAACTTTTGAGGGCTGGCTTTTCTAATGCAGTATTTTTATCATAGTTTTTGTGTGTAATTTTCTAGGATTTTAAAAAGCAAACTGAAAAACAAACAAATTCCATCAGGTAGCATCATGTTGACACCAGCATGGTTCAGCAGCAGAACTGGAACTTTTGGCTCAAACCTGTGCCATTGAGTCAAAAGAGTAACTGATAGCAGTAGTAGGCTGCCTGGCACTAAAGGAGGGAAGAGAGAGACACTTTACCAGTGAGCTTCACAGATATTTGCTGACCACAGAGGAAAAATAAGACTCAGGACTCTTTGAGGAGTGTGTTCTATTGGTCACAACCCTTCCATCTCATCTCTTCCAACCTTTCTCTGTCCCAATCCTGCATCTTCCCCACCCATGGCTACTCATC
Source organism: Dermatemys mawii (assembly GCA_007922305.1). Classification (NCBI taxonomy): domain Eukaryota; kingdom Metazoa; phylum Chordata; order Testudines; family Dermatemydidae; genus Dermatemys; species Dermatemys mawii. The sequence continues at coordinate 13,407,818 of ML677362.1, forward strand.
CCAGACTCATTTTCCTTGCCATCCACTCTCAGTCTCCACTCCTGAGGCATCTCATCCTAGTCCCAGTCTCTTTACCAAGCCAGTTTCCCCACTTAATTCCCCATCTGAGGCCTACTGTCTTCCTCTTCAAGTCCCTTTCCTGCCTTGAATCCCTGTCTCTTTGCCCAGCCGGTCTCTGTTCCACCTCTTGGCTCCCTGTCCAATCCATCTCTCCCCACTGCTTCCAGCTTGCAGTTGCCACATTCTCTCCATCTCCTCCTCCCATCACAAACACTGGTTCTCGGTCCCAGTCTCCCTCCATAAGCTCCTCATCCAATCTCAGTCTCCACCTGAGGGCTAACTCTTTGTTGCAGTCTCTGTCATCCCTGTATCTTTGTCTTACTTTTTGCCTAGCCACTCCCAGTTCTTTCCCCACTCCCTAGCATCTCATTAGATCTTCCCCTTGCCCTCAATTCCTCCCACCACTGGCTCCCAACCCCAGCCAAATTTTGCAGCCAGTCTTCCATTTCTCTCTAGCTACTTGTCTGATCTCAGTGTTCACCAGCTAGTTAGTTCTCAGTCACACACACCCTTGTTCCCTTACTGCACCCCAGTTATTTGCCTAAATTTCCTCCTGCCTTCTGGCTTTCAGTCCCAATCTCCTTGCCTTGCCAGTCATAGCATTTCTTTCTGCCATCCTCCATCCCCTGCTCTCAAGCCCACCCTGTGCCAGTTTATTCCTCTGACTCCCATCCCAGGTCTCCTTACCCAGCCAGTCCAAGGCCCTCCTCAAGTCTTGTGCAGCCAGCCATTGTTTCTTTCCCCACTTCCAGTCCCAGTCTCATCAGGCTCCTTGACCCAAATTATTCCTTTCATTCCCCTGGTTTGTATGTAGGAACTGAGGGAGGATGGAGCATGCTTAGTTGCTTTGTTAAGATGGTGCATATACCGTCCGGTTACATGTAAGAATTGTGAGGGGATGCTCAGTTGCTTTGTAGAGCCTGTTCATATGCAGTCTGGTCAGCACTAGGAGCTGTGGGAGGCTCAAGCATGCCCACAGCAGATGGAATCGTTGGAGTATGAGCATGCATAAACTGAGATTTTTTTCAAAGGCTTATAGCTTGGCCAAAATTGGGTGGATTTTTATTGGGATGGCAAAAGGCCACTCCCTGCCAACTTTAAATTCCATACTTCAAAAGCATGGAGCACTAGATCTTCTTAAATAAAAGGTAGGTAGGATTTTTCTAACACTGCAAAACAACTTATTGTTTACTAACTTCGTTTTCAGAAACACCTGAACCATTGTGCCTGAAATTTTCCAAAGGAAAATTTCAGCCCAAATGGTTAACACTTGTCAAAGTTATAAGCAACTAAGAACAGGATGTTATAAGAGGAGGCATTAGGCAATCTAACCTAGAGGTGATGCTATAATGATCAAGGCAATAGCAAATAGGACTCAAATTCTGCAGCAAGTTCCCCTGAAACCTGTGACAATCCAGTGCAGAAAACTGGAAATTTGGTGATTGACAGCTACATTTAAGTTTAAAAATGGAAATCTTATTGAATAAAATATGAAAATGAATACTACAGTCAATATGCTGGCCATCGTGTTCATTAATGAATTCTGTTTATTTTATTCAGTCCCCACATTTTCAGTTTGTACTTAAAGCATTGATTTTTTTAATGACAGCCCATACTCCATTATAGAGGTTGTTGGGGGAAAGCTTAAAGTGTTAGTAGCTGGATAAGGAACAGCTGGGATGTTTGGCACTCAAAAAGGTGTGTGAGTTGGTTTGAGATTGTGGGCTAGAAATATTATTAACTAGCTATTTCGACTAAAATGAGTTGAAGTTTAAATTATTACATTAAAATCGTCGTCTTTAGAGGGTTTTAGCATTAAACCACTGAGATGCTCACACCTTTCAGAATGCTTGTTTCATGCTCTCTACAGATTCAGCTCGATTAGTATTGCAATGGTTTCCATTTGGTTAACTTGTAAAAGGCTTTCTTTACAGCCATAAGGACTAGACCCCTAATAGTTTAAAAATGAAAATTTATATTCGAGACCATATGTGTGAGAAGAGTAGAACTGCAAAATAAGTGGGGTTGTGAACATGAGTTAATCGTTAGGAGTGCAAGGGCAAGAATATGTGGATGATCTGCACTGGTGGTCTTCAGGAAAGGAGTGGCTTTTAAGGAAGAACTTGAAAGAGAAGAGGGAAGGGCACATGGAGCATACAAGTAGAAGTATGCTGCAAGTGACGTCCATGTGAAGAGGGTGGTATGTGATACGGATGCGGTAACTAGAGAGAGGACTGAGAGTATGGAGCTTGCTGAGGATTAAGAGGAGATATAGGCAGGAGTTGGGGGCATAGTGGAGTCATGTGAAGCCTTGAAGAGGGGAATTGGACAAGAAGTTAGTAACAGAGTTGAGAAGGAGGACATGGTTAAATGCCAGTGTAATGTACCATGTAGTTGGGCTTTTCTAAAGCACTATGTGATATAAGAGCACAAGTTCCACCACAAATCAGTGAGAATTGTCCTTCTGTGTTACTTATAAAGGAATGGTGTTAGGCACCTAGACGATTTTGAAATTCTCATTATAAGTGTTTTTGGAAATCCCACTCTACACCTTTTATGCTAATTTAGGCAAATTTCCAAATCTGGGTGCTTGAAGGAATGCTCCTAAATCCTGACGTAGGTGCCCAGCTATAATAGGCTTGATTTTCAAAAGTACCAAACATCTTCTATGCCCATTGACTTCACTGGTGCTCAACACCTCTGAGAATGACTTTAAGCTTCCAAATTGAAAAATGTTGTTCTTGGTTTAAAAATGAGCCATTGGAGATGGCGTTGTTTAATACTCAGGACCACATCCATGTAAATTATTGTAGCTCATGCACGAGCATGGTGGAAGGGTGGAGTTAGAGCAGGAAAAGTAACTATTAGAAGGGTATAAGAAAGTATAAGATAAAACAAGCTCTATCCAGCTTTGTTTCATACCCTCCTGTTGGATGCCTTAAAGAACATAAGAACAGCCATAGTGGGTCAGACCAATGGTCCATAGACCAGTATCCTTTCTTCTGGCAGTGGCCACTGCCAGGTGCTTCAGAGGGAATGAATGGAACACGCAAATCAGTAAGTGATCCATCCTCTGTCACCCATTCCCAGCTTCTGGCAAACAGAGGCTAGGGACACTTCAGAGCATGGTTTTACATCCTTGCCTATTTTGGTTAATAGCCACTGATGGACTTATCCTCCATGAACTTATCCAGTTCTTTTTTGAACCCAGTTAGTCTTGGCCTTTACAACATCTGGCAAAGAGTTCCACCGGTTGACTGCGCTTTGTTTTAAACCTATAATTTCTTCATAGCCTCCACCCTTGATTCCCACTGTACAAAATTATACCAAATTATGATGGATAAATGTACACCACTTTATACATCACATCTGAATTTGACCTTAAGACTTTTTGAGCAAAGACTATGGCAATGGCCACATTGCCCCTTCTATATGCATGTCAAGGGGGACTGGTAAAGAGGAAAGCTGATAAGTTCCCTTTGTGCAGTTTTCCCCCACTGATGGGGCAAAGCTTGCCCCATAGAAACTGATCAGGGTCTACGGTCCCCAGTACCTGGTGATCCCGTCAGAGGCCCTGTGCCCTGCACCAGCTCCAGGGAACCTCATCCTCCTTTCCAGTTCCCTGGCCGTGCTGCTCAAATGGAGCCCCTCCTTAATGAACCGTACCCCTAGAACCTTGCCAAGGGAGATTTCATAGGATGGATTGCTCTGAGGAAAACATGCTGAATTATCTCTTTATAGGATTCCTTGTTGATGCCTGGTGGAATGTTAAACAATGCATGGATTCCTAACCCACTGGAGTTCTTTATAGGGAGTGGGGTGTGGCCACAGAGGGGGACGGGGGGCATGTCTGGTGCCACCAAGGAGAGTAGTGTATTGTCCTTGTAAGAGGAATGCTCCTTGACATCGTACTGAAGAAACCTCAGAGATGTTGGGGGCTGTAAAGTGACAACAAAAGATGAGAAATAATTTTCCTTATACTATACTGAAAATAGAAATAATCAGAATAATTAAAATAGCTAATTAATGACTGTCTGCATTTTAATGGTTGCTCCCCAAAGAAGTGATAAATGTCCATATAACCTGTTCATCAGCTTTCAAATGGTACAGTAGCTGTCCTAATATGACAATTATTTTTCAAAATCGTACCCTGAATCTGAGGCAGTGGGGTAAGTTGGGTTATCTTAAAAATAGAGTACAAAGTGCTAGATCATCAGATCAATAGATTCAAAGATGAGTAGGTTGTGTGGCTTTATGCAGTTTAAACATTTGTGCAAGGAGTCTACCCACACAGAGTATTATTGACAGCTACAGATCAATGCTAATTTTTGATCATTTTCAACCTACAAAAACCTCTTGACCCTGTTATCACCTTTGGGGCACTTCAGGTAGTCAAAAGCAATCACACTTGACAGGGTAAAACTGTCAGAATTCTTCAGCCTCTGAGTAGTCTTGACCACCCCCAGGAACAGGCTACTCAGGAGTAGTTAGGAAGACATGCCCATTGCATTCTGGATGCCGCTGCTGTTCAGCTGCCTGAAAGACTATGCTAATTTGTTTCTGGACTTTAAATGACTTAGTGCTCATGAATTAAAAAACAAACAAACAAAAGAAGCAATCTGAAGTGAGTCTAAATGCATAAATTATTCATGCTTCATATTCCTTTATTTTATATTTTGAAAGTATATTTTATTTTAAATAATTTTTCTTTGCTCATAGTTTACAGTAAAAGCAGTGAAATTAGCTGGACAAAGTATTTATCGTTATCTGTTATAGTGCAACTCAAAATGTGCTAGACAGTTTACATCAGTGGTTCTCAGTCAGGGGTACACACACCCCTAAGGGTACACAGAGCTCTTCCAGTGGGTATATCAGCTCGTCTAGATATTTGCCTAATTTTACAACATGCTACATAAAAAACACTATGAAGTCAGTACAAACTGAAATTTCATATAGACTGACTTATTTATACTGCTTTAATTATGATACACTGAAATGTAAGTACAATAATTTTTATATTCCAATTGATTTATTTTATAATTATATGGTAAAAATGAGAAAATCAGCAATTTGTCAGTAACAGCATGCAGTGACACTTTTGTATTTTATGTCTTATTTTGTAAGCAAGTAGTTTTTAAGTGAAGTGAAACTTGGGGGTATGTAAGAGCAATTAGACTCTTGAAAAGGGTCTGTAAAGGTTGAGTACCGGGGTGTTACAGAGCACATGGAGGGGATGGCTTGGTGGTTTGAGCATTGGCCTGCTAAATCCAGGCTTGTGAGTTCAATCCTTAAGGGGGCCGTTTAGGAATATGCAGCAAAAATTTGTTGGATGATCAGTCCTACTTTGAGCAGGGGGTTGGACTAGAAGATTTCCTGAGGTCCCTTCCAGCCCTGAGACTCTATGATGTGGTCCCTATGTGGAATAGATGTCAAAGTTGTGCAAGGATGTGGCTACAGAGGTCATCTTCCATTTTTGCAGCTGTGGTTCTGGACTGCAGGGTGCAGAACAGACTGTGGTTGGCTGCATCTTACAGCGAGAGTTGATCAGAAATTTTCTGATAAAACAGTTTAGTTGGAAAATGCCAGGACGCCAAATCTACATTTTTCACAAAAATGAGTCCGATTTTGTGACGTTCCCCTGGTGTTAGTTGGACCAGTGATCTGCTAGGTCACTTCAATCCTTGACTCTGGGAGCCAGTCTTATCCCACTTTGATGTGAATACTCCCACTTCCGGGCTATTCTCTCTAGCATGTAAGCTACTCCCAGCTATGTGAGTAAGCACTTTTGGCCAGCCGCTGCTTGGATTGTGCAACCAAAGGACACTGGCCAGTATCTCCAGTCCCAGACACACCCCTAGGAACCTCTATCTTGTAGTCTCCAGTTATGCTGCTGGATGCTGCAAGCTTATATGAGTTTGTCAATTTAACAATGAAATTTATATGTACCAGGCTTGTTACCCAAGGGAGAGTCTCTGACATGCTTCACACCAAACACACTGCTTAAGGTAGAATTAAAAATCACATTTATTAACTACAAAAGATAGATTTTAAGTGATGATAAGTTAAAGCACAACAAGTCGGATTTGGTCAAATGAAATAAAAGCAAAACACATTCTAAGCTGATTTTAACACTTTCAGTGCCTTTACAAATTTAGATGCTTCTCACCTCAGGCTGGCTGGTTGCTCTTTAGCCAGGTTCTCCCCTTTGATCAGCACTTCAGTTACTTGGTGGTGATCTCTGTAGATGGAGGTGGAAGAAAGAAAAAGCATAGCAAATGTCTCTGCCATTTATCATGTGCTTTCTTCCTGGCGTTGCACCCCTGCCCTCACTTTAGTGTCAAGTGAGCATTACCCTCATCACCGTCCCAAACCGACCAAGGGAAGGGGCTGACTCACCTGAGAATCCAACAGATCCTTTGTTGCTGCCTAGGCTAGTTTCCTTTGTTCCTGTGAGGTTGGGCTGGGTTTTTCCCATACATGCCCTGATGTGATGTGAACCGGCCCTCTGCTCTTGGAGAGTTTTGTCTTGGCCTCTGCTCCTGGAGAGTTTTGCCTGGGCTTGTTTTAAGCCATGAGGATACATTTTTAGCCTCATAACTATATACATGAAATTACAACCTGTAAACCTATAACATTATTATAACAGCAGTGCTCAGTGCATCATGAGCCTCCCGAAAACACCTCACATGACAAACTTTGCACTGGATACCACACAATCGTGAGAATGAACATGGGGGTGCAGGATGTTCTCCCAAGGTACAGAGCATCACAGGTTTGATTAACTTTCTCCAAACCACTTCTGAAACCTGCCTGGTTCCCTGGCAGCTCTCTGCCATGTGGTCAGCCTAGTGACTGGAGGCCACAGGTGTTGAGAGTCTGCAGCTCCAGGGCAGTCAGCGTGGCAAGGTTTTCAGGCTCACTGCCTTGGAGCCAGATGCCAGGAAGTCCTGGGAGACCCAGGTCCAGCCAGTGCTCTGAGGATATGTCTATACTGCAGCTGAGAGATGTGATTCCCATTGAGGGTAAACATACTCACAATAGCTCAGCTTGAGCTAGCATGCTAAAAAGAGCAATGTTGATATTGCTGCCCAAGTCCAAGCCTGCCTAATCCCCTGATCCAAGCTCGTATGGCTAGCCCAAGCAACCGCCAGTGCTGCAACATCCACATTGCTATTTTTAGTGTGCTAACTCAAGCTGAGCTAGTGCAAGTCTCTCTATCCATGCGGAGACTCGCACCTCTCAGCTGCAGGGCCGGCATGTGCTCAGAGTCAAGGCTCCAGGAGCCTGGAAATTCTGGGAGCTCTCGGGGCTTACAAAGTCCCAGCTTCTGGTGGTCAAGTAACTTTACTCACATGAGTAGCCCCCAGTAAATCTAACAGGAGCACTACTGATGTGAATACAGTTAATTAAACACCTAAGTGTGCAGGATTAAGCCTAATTTAATGACCTAGTGACCAAGAATAATAAACCATAAACAGCAGTGATAGGAAGGACAGTGGTTACATCCATCAGATCTCACAATTACTCAGTTGTGGTCTGACGTATTTAGGTCAATTTACCATTGCGTCTTCACTTGACTGCTGTCGCTCCCCTGTCAACTCTGTCTACACTCCACCCTGTTGACTCCACCTAGACTAGATGTGATAAATCGACCCCCAAAAGATCAATCGCTACCTGCTGGATCGGTGGGTAGTATAGACCTGCCCTCAATTATGGTCTGCAAACATCTTGATGTGGGTTAGTTTTTAATGATGAATGAATTTGCTCCTTGTAGGCAATATGGGAGCAGTGGATGTTTGAATGTGGAGAGTGGGTGGCTTTGCAAACAAGGATTGGGAGAGTGTTCCATGCAATGGCCTGGCTCTTGCAATCTCATCCACTGGTGTTGACTTCTGATCTGCAGGGGTGGACTCATCGATGATACAGAGTTCCATTGAAGCTAATTTAGTTCTCAGTGGGCAGAAGGGGTCCACCTGTGTGAATCAGATTGCAAAATGAAGGCCACAGAGGCTGCATGGAGCTAGACCCAGAGTTGGAAGGAGTGATGAAAATGCTGTTCCTGGTTTTAAGAATTACCCCATTCTGTGCTTAAATATTTGCAAGGATTGCAGTGATACACTTTGCAAGAGGTAGCGTGATTGGCCATTACTATTGAATATCATAGTATTTGTGAACCAAAAATCACATGAAAGAATGTTAAATATTATTAAATTAAAGGCATAATCATTAAAACTTTATTCCACTCTCTTTCCAGTGTTATAAAGATCAACTTTTGATCTGAGTCACCACACAGAGGGTGGTGTGGGGAATAAAGCCCTAGCAGTGTATTTCAAGAGAACTTCTCCCAGGCATGTTTTTAAAAAATAATACCTGTAAACATTTTGCTCTTCAAGAAGTGTCTATGGGAGCCAAGGATAAAAGTCAGGGCAAGAATGGTTTTGCGGTCTCCTGAGGACAGGATGAACCACAGGCAGGGAAATCCCTCCATCTTTGTTTCAGTTCAAACACCGGTGAGGATTGTAAATAATTAAACATTAGGAGTTAGTGGGAAAGCTATAGAGGATTATTGGAACAATGCAATTTCTCTTTTTATTTGAGAGAATTCTTTATTTTGTAGCATTGTTGCCACTAGAACTGTCCCCTGATTGTATGGTTGACAGGAAGCAGAGCCATTGATTTTTGTCCGATGCTTATATTCCTATATTTGAACCTTCCACAAGCCTTTGTGTAACAACTCAGAAGCGATAATTTAATGTCATGTGATCCCTCCTCTCCCCACCCCCCGAACCATGGGATGTAAATTTTAGGCTTTTAAAAGTTCTGTTTTTAAAGGCTATTAGATAACTGTCCTCATAAAAACTATTAATACAGACCACATCCAATTGTAAAGCTAATTTTAATCATGTTTTGTGCCAACATAATTTTTGATGCCAGATTTTTATGCCAAGCATGAACTTCAATTTGAGCTCTGTACTTTAACCTGCAGTTCATAATTTTGCATTCAGCTGTGTAGGGGTTTGGCTGTGGCAGTTTGAATGCTTCCACTTTCAAGGATCTAAGCCATAAATGTTTATTAAAAGAATCTATAATGAAATCAGTTTTGTTATTTTTTTAATGGCTGCCTTGAGTATGTTGGATGACTGAATGCAGGTTGTTAATCATTAAGTACTCATGTTACAAAAAGTGTTTGATAGTATTGCCATCTAGGGGCTGAACTAAATTCTCCATACTGAAATAAACTGTAATTGAACAGGTGCTGCTATTGACAATATACATATGTTTTTGCTTTATAGCCCACATGCTTTCCATGTTTCTTATGACAAAAGATATTTCTAAATGTCCCACAGCAGCCAACGCTTTTTTATATATAATCTGTTTGAGGTGATTGCTATTTGTATTTGAGCTTATGCTTTTTTGGCAGTGATGACTTGGAATTCCTAACAAAGAATTATATTTTTTGCATTATTAATCTAGTCAGTGTTTGCCCTGTTTAACGGGAAAAGGAGTCATTTATCAGAAAAGTATGTTTATCATCTGTATTTGTGTCATCTTCAGATTTAATATTCATAATGGTCATTCCGATGTGGTGCTATATTTATCTAAGGCACTAACTCGTTGTGGAGAAATAACTATTTAAATATTTATGCTCTAACTTTTAATATTTAAAAAAGAAATTAATATTTCTGTAAAATTTGTATCAGTCTGGTAGCTTAACAAATGTTTAAATATTAAACAATTTCTAGTGTTAACATTTAACAACTTAATATGACTTATTGAAGCAAGGAAATTGACTTTAGCAGTTTTTGCTACATAAAGGAAACTAAATTATCAGTCCTTTTCCTGACATCTATGTAATGCAGGGGTGGGCAAACTATGGCCCGTGGGCTCCTCCTAACTGGCCCCTGATGTCCAGCTGGGGAGGCTCCTCTGGCCCTGCCCCTGCTCTCGGGAGGTGGGACTGCGCACTCCAGAGATCAGTCATGGCAGCGGGCCTTGCGACGTGGTAAGGAGGTCAGGCCGGAGAGTTGGATAAGGGGCAGAGGCCCTCAGGTCAGGGGACAGGGAACAGGGACTTTGGATAGGGCATGAGAGTCCCAGGAGCCCTGTCAGGGGGCGGGGGGGGGTCGTCGTCTGGAGGGAATAGTCAGGGGACAAGGAGTGGGGGGCTTAGATAGGGCGTGGGGTCCCAGGGGGTGGCGATTAGAGTGGGGGGTCTCAGGAGGTGACAGTCAGGGGACAAAGAGCAGAGGGGCTTAGATGGGGGGGCTGTTAGGGTGAGGGGGGGTTTCCAGAGGGGTCGATCAGAGGACAAGGGGCAGGTGAGGATGGGTTGGGGATTCTGAGCAGGACAGCTGGGGGATGGACAGTGGTGGGGGTCGGATAGGGGGCAGGGCCAGGTTGTTTTGAGGGGCACAGCCTTCCCTACGCAGCCCTCCACACAATTTTAAACCCCGATGTGGCCCTTGTGCCAAAAAGTTTTCCCACCCCAATGTAATCAATGCAAAAGCAGAATTAAATGTATTAGTGGCCAATCAAGAAACTCACTCACCCTGGTCCCCGATCTGATTTATATCAAAATTTGTAAGTCCTCATGCTTATTTCAGCCATCTTCTCTTCAAAGTGAGTTACTCAAATTGTTATCTATATTTCTGTACTCTGTACAGACCATCATTTTAAGGAAATGCAGAGACCCAAGTACATCTTCTCTTCTGAACTTGTTGCTTGGGTAATATCTTAACCATGTGAATTATGGGAGACATTTTACCCCATTTCTAATGGTGATTTAACCTTTGGGATTGTTATGTTTTCAAAATGGGAACAAAGCTATGCTCTCAGTAATGATGGTATACATCCAGATTACATTGCTTTAATTTGCCAGAACATTATGTGATACCAGTTAGTATAGTATTCACATGATTCCTGAATACACTATGGAGGGTGTGTTATTAGGGTGACCAGATGTCCCAATTTTATAGGGGCAGTCCTGATATTTGGGGCTTTGTCTTATATAGGTACCTGTTACTCCTTACCCCTGTTCCAATTTTTCACACTTGCTGTGTGGTCACCCTATGTGTGATGTACAAAGAGAGCCACTGTGATGAGCATAAGACTGGGATCAGTATTATGTCTTGATCCTTCAAAATGCTGGCCATGCTGGTCCTGATGTAGCACAGCATTTGAGTGCATGCTTAACTTTAAGCATGTGTGGAACTACTCACTTGCTTAAAGTTGAGCATGTGCATAACTGTTTTGCTAGATAAGATTCAGTGTGCTCTGCACCTTGCAGAATTGAACTTACTTAGAAAATCTGCTCCACAAGAGTTTCTATTCAAGGCTTATCTGCAGTAATGCACATTCAGGGAGCCCGGCTGCCAGATGTGGTACTCTGTGAAATGATTGTGATAGCTGTAGCGTCAGAGCACCAGTTGCACAGTCCAGTGCTGGTGTAAACCACAAACACTGATTATTGCAATTTAAACTAAACGAGAATATGTTCTGTATTCCTGCTGCAGGGAACAAAGCATCAGGCTCACTTGTTTGGACTGAAACCTTTTACCACGTATCATATTAATATTGTGGCTGTAAACAACGCTGGCCAAGTTTCGAGTCCCTGGACTTCTGTGACCACTCTAGAAACTTCACCAAGTGGTTTGAGCAACCTCACTGTAGAGAAGAAAGAGAATGGCAGGGCATTGTTAATTAAATGGTTGGAGCCTGCCAAACCCAATGGAGTAATTAAGGTAATCTTTATCCTGAAACTTTGTTCATCACAGTTTAAAGGAAAATACCAAATATCATGTTTGAAAACTTCTGCTAAAATTCACTTGACTTAAAATGGAGTTCTTTGAACACACAAAACTGCACAAGCATGATGTCATGAAGAGATTGTTTGAGAAATGCTTACTTTTTCTAGTTATATGCAAATTCAGATATTTACTATTACTTATATGCTTTCTTGCAACTATGAGTATCTAGAACATTGAAGAAATCCTGCCCTTCAAAGTCACAGGAAAGAATTTTTTAAAGGCTGTTTTCAGGCCTAATGAGTTTAATATTGTTCTTCATTATATAGAACATTGTCTGTTAAAGAGATATTTTCATCTTAAGTTAGCCTTATATCCCTGTGGCAGGGCCAGGGTAAAAACCCTGAGAATGCCCTGCCCCTGCAGGCTAAACCTTGCTTGTGGATAGCAGGGCCAGGGAGCAGCCTGCAAGAACCCAGCTGGAAGCCCTAATGGGGGCTAGCTCACAGCGCCAGGCTGGACAAATTGACCACAGCTGAGGCAGGGAGCAGGAAGGGCTAGAAAAGCCCTGACTCACGGTCAGTGGGGAGGGCAGGTGGGGAACAGGTGGCTGTAACAGTATCTCCTCACTGCTAGTAATGTGCCTCAGGGACCGGGAGACCCAGGAACCACAACAGTGGGGTAACTGTCAGGGGATCACCGCGGGGTGAGCACTGTTTGTTGCACTGGAGCTGGGGAATCAACACTGTAAATAAAGGACACTTGAGTGAAGCACTGAAAGTTGGTGTGAAAGCCTTTATTTTCACCAGCCAGAACACAGGACGCAGGGGTAAGACATAGAGACCCGTGTGCACCCTGTGACAGCCCCACATTAGGTTTTGTCAAAATAAAGTTCAATAGAATTGTTGCTATGGAGTTTGGGGATTTCATTTAAACCATTTTGGTTGGGATGTAAATATTAACCTGCAAGGTTTATAAACCTTATGTTGTGGTATTTGAGAGCCCTGAAATGAAATTGACTAGAAAATAAATCTAGTCAAAAATGAAACTGACTAGTATATTTTCACTGCCCAAGATGAGTGAAATGTGAAAAGCAAACAAATCAGCATTAATTGTAAAAAGTAAATTAAAATATTCTTTCGGTGTTAACAAGCTAAGATGTTGTTAATAAGGAGTTAAGGAAATTAGTTGCTGAGTCACAAGTTAATAATCCTTATTAAGTTATGAAGATAAACGTATCTAAATAAGTATCTCACCTAGAATTCATTTGCAAATTCTACAATTGATGATTTCCCTTTCTTTTTTTTTTCTGTCTCAGACATACAATATTTTCAATGACGATAATCTGGAATATAGTGGTTTATCTCGTCAATTCCTGTTTAGACGCCTGGAGCCTTTCACACTGTACACTCTGGTATTTGAGGCTTGCACTGTGGCAGGTTGCACTCGCTCTTCGCCACAGTCAGTCCAGACAGATGAAGCACCTCCTGCGTCTCAACTGGCACCTGTAATCCAGTCCGTTAATGCTACCAACATTGAACTGAGCTGGTCTGAACCAATTAATCCGAATGGAAGAATAATTCACTATGAAGTTATTCACAGATGCACAAAAGAAAATGCTTCAGGGAATAGAGCAACAACAGTAGAGGAGAAAATTGTTTTCACAGAATATAACCCTGAAAATAATACATTTAAATATAATGATAAAGGTTTACAGCCATGGACAAGGTATGAATATAAAATACGTGCATGGAATTCAGTGGGCTATACCGATAGCTCTTGGTCAGTGGCACAAACTAGTCAAGCTGCCCCTAAAGGTGTTGCTACACCTAGGTTAACCTATGTATCAGTTAACCCCCATAAAGTGCTCATTTCATGGCTCTCCCCAGAAGAACCAAATGGTGTTCTCCAGTCATATAGGTTACAAAAAAATAAGGTTTTATATCCTTTCAGCTTTGATGCTACTACTTTCAACTATATGGATGAAGACTTACAGCCTTATTCAGTATACAGTTATGCAATAGTTGCTTGTACACTGGGAGGCTGCTCTACCAGTGAACCAGCCAAAATCCAAACTCTAGAGGCAGCTCCAGCATTAGTGAACCCTCCAACTCTGCAGGCTATCAGTGCCACTCAAATTAATGCATCTTGGTCACCACCCCAGATTCAAAATGGAGAAATCACAAAGTACATATTAAAATTAAGTGATGAAGAGTATTATGCTGGGAGAGGTTTATCAAGACTGATTTCAAACCTAAAGCCTTACACACAGAATGATTTCACACTGGTTGCCTGTACTAATGGAGGCTGCACATCTAGCATATCCCAATCTGTTTTGACACTGGAGGCTCCACCACTAAATATGGAAGCCCCCAAGTTGCAGGTCACAGGACCAGAGTCAATAGAAATCACCTGGAAAGCCCCAGCTAATCCTAACGGTAAAATCAGAAGTTATGAGCTGAGAAGGGATGGAGCTCTGATTTATTCAGGTCTGGAAACTCGGTACCTTGACTTCACACTAACACCAGGCATGGAATACAGCTACGATATAACTGCAAATAATAGTCAGGGAAGCACCACTAGCCCACCAGCTAAAATTAGAACCCACCCTTCTGCTCCGTCTGGAATGTTACCTCCTCGACTGCAGGCATGGGCTCCGAAGGAGATTTTGGTGGCCTGGGATTCTCCGGCAAAAGTCAATGGTGATATCAAAAATTATACAATCTCTATTCGCGAGCCTGCTGAAATGGAAAAGAAAACTGTTGACTTTGACACCTCTCACGTTTCTTTTGTTAGACAGTCCTACGTTGCAGCAGACCTAAAACCCTACCATAGGTAAGTTCTGAATACTTAGTTTGGTTGAATATCGCATGATAATTCAAAAAGTTTGAGACTGGGTTAGTATTTAAACCTTTCCTAAAGACTGAAAAATGAGGTTTGAGAGGTGGGATCTCACATTTTCTTCAGTCGAACAGATGGTCAGATCCCCAAAGTTCTCATTCCCACAAAGTCCACACTAAGGCAAGATAAATAAAAAAATCAACTGTCTACCTTTTCAGTAAAGTATGCATGGTCAATCTAGGGTACAAGCTATGCAAGGGACAGCTTGGTGCTCCTTTGCAGATGACTCAAGCTCACAGCCTTCCCTAAACCCCACACAGTTATATTCAAGAATAGTTTTTCCTTGTTTTATAAACCAAATTAAAACGTAAACCAAAATCTGTGGGGCAGCTCATCTCTGGTGTATATGCACTAAGGACAGTTGAGTTATACCAGGGATGAATTTGGGGTTTTTTGTGTTTAAAACAGAGACTGGCTGTCTAGATTTTAGTGCAAGCTATGTTTAAAATAGTGTACCAGATTTAACTGAGAACAAATTTTCTTGTTTTTCTAAAAGTCTCTTTTTTTTTTTTCAAATTCTGGATTATTTCATCACCACCTCTTATCTATTTGTGTCACAGTTTGTTTTTGTTCCTTAAATTGTCAACAACTCTTTCTACAAGGTACCTGTAAATAATCTAAATCCTAAGAGAGGCTAATAATACGGTATAGTTAATGTTTTGTAAAATCAAGGCGATAGTCCAAAAAGACAAAGATTATATGGCTCTTCAAGTACTTTCAATTCAGCAATTATTGTAATTTAGTGATGTTGACCATTTGATCTCCCTGTGATATTATCTCTGATATGTAAAGAAGGAAACGGAGGCCTCATGAGTGTATAATTTCTTGGAAGCTTTGGAGTCTGGTTTACGTGCTTTAGCTTGAGACATTCCCTGGGAGCTCTGCTGGGCCATGTTAGAGCAGCAAAGAGCCAGTGACTTTATGCTAATAAATCCACTTTGTGATACCGAATACCTCCAGCTTGGCCTTCTGCACCCAAAGAAGGACCTTTCTGGCCAACATTAACCCAGTTACATGCTGGTTTATCAATCATCAAGATGCCTCAATCCCAGCCAGCAAAATTTTAACTCACTCAATCAATTATTTCTGTCTTGGACCTGGTCTCTTGCCATTTGGAATGGTGCATCTCTGTGTGTCTCTCATTGATTAATGTTTTCCTTCTTTCCTTTTTTTTCTTTTTAATGTTATCTGTTTGTGTCCTTAATACTCTTTCCAGCTGATCATTTACAGAATAGCTGTCAGACAGCCATGGAAAGCTGTCCCCCTCAATGCCACTGACCTCTGAGCACATGCTCAGTGAAACTTGTCACTACCAGGCCTCACTCTCCAAACTTGTACATAGGGGCAATAGGATATAAATTCTGTCTGAATGAGGCAGATCTAGTGGAAGATTGCTGTGCTTTGTGGCCAGTGGAGACATTTTTATTTCCTGAGTCTGGATGACAACGTCCATATAATATCTCTGGCAAACACTTGTGGAAGACATGGTTTCTGTTTAATACAAAGAAATGCAGACTGAGAGAAATTAAAAGCAGACATTTCACTTTAAATGCAAATGTAAACACTACTGCATCACATGACCATGAATAATAACCCTGTCCAATAGCCTTTCCTCATCTGGGTGGTCCCATTTATTTTACTCACACAAATGAGGACAGCCACGTGAGGGTTGCAAGATCAGATCCACAAGAGGAAATTACTTTATCCCTTCACCACACTAATGTGAATTGCTTTCTTCCTCAAAAATATGGACACAAATAATTAAGGAAAACTCCTTTCTTTCTAAACAACCATAATTGATTCTGATCTTATGTGTAAGGCATATGTACAGTTGTAATGCTCTTATTGACTGGTTTCTGATTTGTGTTTCCAAAGATACGAAGTACAAGTTCAAGCATGCACTTTGCAGGGATGTGCTACTAGTGAATGGGCATCCATACAGACTCTGGAAGCACCCCCTGAAATGCAGCCTTCCCCTCTCATAGAGATGCAGACAAGCTCTGATGGATTCCAGTCAGTCGCATCTATTTTGTGGACTGGTCCACAGCAGCCAAATGGGAAGATTTTATGTTATGAGCTCTACCGAAGACAAGCAATTCTTACCCACATAAACTTAGACCTGGTGCTTGTTTATAATGGGACGCTAACATCCTTCAAAGATGCCAAGTTGCTGCCTTATACAGAATATGAATATCAGGTATGAAATTAAGTTAGCTACAAGGTGTACAGATATAATTAAGACTTCAGCACACTTCAGTAACGAGATGCTTGTTCATTATAATTATAAAATAAAATGTTTCAATTTTAATTGAATTTTAATAATATTGTACTTAATTACTGCATATTTATTTAAAATAGATCAGACCTTAAAGATAACATTCCATGAAAAATAAATTCATTCAGTGCTCTTTTCTCAATTCTTAATCAAAATCATTAATTCCGGTTTGTGTGCATTATGTCCCTTGCACATCAGAGCTTTCCACCACTTCAGTGGTACAAACTTATTTTCAAGTGCCAGTTGCTAAAAGGTAGCTTGGTCTTGTTATTAGCTTTATTTCAAATGTGTAAATATTTTTATTTTTACTGTTACCTTAGATTACCTTTTATGGAAGGAGGATGGGCTGGTTTTGTTAGTGGATTGGTTTATTTTAGGTGGTAGGA
The DNA here is from genome assembly GCA_007922305.1 of Dermatemys mawii. Classification (NCBI taxonomy): domain Eukaryota; kingdom Metazoa; phylum Chordata; order Testudines; family Dermatemydidae; genus Dermatemys; species Dermatemys mawii. Next base: position 13,425,184 of record ML677362.1, read on the forward strand.
TTACAGATATTTATCTCACAGTAAATTTAAAAGTTAATTCACTGTTGGTGGGTTATTTTTATTTTGTATGTTCATATTCATTTTGTACTTGTTACTTTTCTTTTGGGGTTAAATATGTAGCTAGGGGACCAGTTCTGCTACTTTTGCTGAGTTTGAATAGTATTTTACCTCACAATGCAAGTGATCCCATTGAAATCAATGTGACTGTTTGCAGAGTAAGATACCATCCAGTGAGTGTGAGTAAGTGTTGCAGAAATGGGCCTTCTAAAGTAGACCTCTTTAATTACAAAAGTTCCATGATCCTTTGGCCAGTGGTTGTTTTCCATTAATGTCGGTGTCACATATTCCTGCATATTGGTCCTTTATCACACAGGATTAGTAGTAATCTGTGGCCATATTTGTTGTCGCATCTACGCATGTAACTTCCATTGGCCCCCAGCAATGTGTCGTTTTCTGAAATTCAGTTCATGTTTTCATATGAATCTGGTGAGTTTACATCCTCACCGAAAACTAGCCCTGAATTTGTTAGTAGTAAATGTAAATATGTGCAGTTTCATAGCAAAATGATCACGGTTTCATAGATATGAACCAGTACTGTCCTCTACCGCATAACAGGACACCAGTAAGTCTTCACTCTGGGTTAAATGCCACATGATATATTGTGAGTTTTGAGATCTTCAGTACACCTTGAGTCTCTCTCTTTTTTGTTAAAATAAACTGAGTTTTTGAACTTCAAGAATTGTTTTAATTTGAGACGAAAGCTGATGTATTCACAGGGCTGTGCTGTTGAACTCTTGAGATTTTCCCTCCATCCTGCCCTGTTCATCTTTGTGGATCTCTGTTTCACATATCAGAGCCTTTTGCAGCTCTATTCAACTGCTCATGCAGTGTTCTTCTTGCTGGATTGGGCCCACACAGAGTTATTTCTAAGGGACTACGCTGTTAACATGAGCAACACAATCTGTGAAAACAGTCCCTGACTATGCCTTGGGGCCTTGGGGAAGGAGTACAGTGGCTCTCCTTGACATTGAGCTCCAGTGGCTCCACAGTGGGTCAGGGAAAGGACCCCAAAGGAACAGTGGCAAGAATGACAGAAATGCATTTGGAATGATAGCAGAGAAATGGATTCACTACAGTGTATTTAGAAAGATCTTTATTACCAATATGATGATCTAGGTAATCTTTTCTTTTTCCTTTGGTGGTGTTGAGATCAGTGAAAGAGATCCTAGATAGCCCCAGGTGGAAAAATGTCATGACTTTCATTGGTTTTGTTTTGAGGAAAAGGACTGGTATCACTGAGCAGAGTGTTTCCAGTCGTGAATGATGGGTCTCTAATTACTGGATTTCATACTGTTGCTGCTAATATAACTCCTTCCTTAAACTTCAGTGAACTGAACAGCACTAGGGACGTTGCGAAGGGTGTTTCCAAAATAGAACACACCACTTAGAGCCTGGAAACTTTTCACGCTTTAAATACTTGAGGGAATATTTTCCTGAAATTAATCCGTTTTTGACCAAAACTGTTAAACCTTTACTGGCAACTGCGTGTGTATGAGGGATGAAGTCTATGCATTTGTGTGTCAAGTATTGGTGTGTATTTGTATTCAGGTTTGCCTTTTTCAGATGTTCTTTAATGCCTCAGGGACCCATATATGGGCCCACAGTAAAGTGAAATCTGTTCTCCTCACGCTATATTAATTTCTTGATGGCAAAATTAAGAGAATACCAGATCTCATCACTTAACATGGCTCTGTATGTGCCCTAAGGCATTAAAAAAGTCCTCAAAAATGGAAACCCAAGGACAAGTGTGCGTATGGGGAGGTGAGAGAGGAGTTAAAATGGATAATAGTGGTGATTCTCTAGCTGAAAAGCTGGAGCCCTGTATGTTCTGAGCTGAAAGTCCTAGACTCTGTTCCTGATGCCACAGTTTAGCTTACTGCTATGCTGCCTGTATGTTTGTCGCCACAGATTCATGAGATGGATATCTCCATGCTTTTTCAAATGACTACAGTTCCACCTTAGTTAATCTCCTCTCCTCCCCCAGACTAGATGCTGCCACTGCCTCTTTATGCTTCCAGTACTTTACCAAAAATGCTTGAATGCAAATTGTGTTCTTTCTTGCACTAACCTTTAATTACTTGGTATCCCAATCAGAAGCCCAGTCAGTATGGCTTTCAAGCTGTTTTTCTTAGCACAGAGACTGTTTGAGTCAAGGGTTTTAATGATTTATTGACTATGTCTGACTCAGTTTTGTCTGTATCTTCTAATTTTTCTGGATGGAAGTGCTGCACTTGAGGCAGGAAGAAACTCTCTCTCTTATTTTGGTTCCACTCCATGACTGGGCTGGGCTACCTGGCAAGGCCCTGAATTGGTTTTGTTCCTTCTCGGCCAGCAGCAATATATTTTGTTCCAGTGAGAGATTTGTGTGTGTGTGTTCCTCTTCTGCTGATGTCACTTGTTCATCCCTCTGGGATCTGTTTGTAGCCCTTCCATTGTTGACAATTTATATGTTGCCTGTGAGACAAATTATTCATAAGTATAGGGCTTGGCTTTCACTATTATGCTGATGAAACCCAGATTTATATTTCACTTAAGCACAGTATTGATTCTGCTGTCTCTGCATTGGAGGCTTGTTTGCTGGACATAAAACTTTAAATGCAACTAAATTTCCTCCAGCTGAATGCAGATAAAATCAAACCTCTGTGACTGGGCCTTCTGCAACACTTCTAGAAATGTTGTTAGTTACCAGGATTCAGTTTGATGGATATAACATTAACATCTAATCTGAGGTCAGAAATTTCGGCGGCATTCTTTTCTGCTGATGTTTTACTGGAAGCTAATATAATTGGCCTTGTCCATTAGCCCCGTGGGTAGTGTTTTATAAAGGCAAATCAGGGGAGCTTTTCAAAAGTACCCAAATGATTTAGGACCTGCATCCCTAGTTCTTGGGTACTTAGGGGCCCAAGGTTAATGGAAAGTCAGCAGGACCTAAGCTTCTAAGTGCATGTATCACTTTTGAAAATGGGACTTAAGATCCTAAGTCACTAAGGGCCAGATTTTAATAGTGTTTAGGTGCCAAAAGATGCAGATAGGACCTAGCTGGATTTTCAAAAGGGCTTGTGTATCTAACTCCTATAGATTTCAAACGGGAATTAGTCACTAGACACTTTTGAAAATCCCACTAGGCACCTATCTACCCCTTAGGCACTTAAATACCTTTATAAATCTGGGCATTCGGTGCTATGAAAATTGTACCTTATATCCTCAGCTGGT
>ML677362.1:13428856-13602413 GCA_007922305.1 Dermatemys mawii
GGCTAATACCCACTTTGTCGGATGCATGCCTTCGATGAAGTGGGTATTAGCCCACGAAAGCTTATGCTCTAAAAAAATTTTAGTTAGTCTTTAAGGTGCCACAGGACTCTTTGTCACTTCAACAAAATGTCCATAATCAATTTTCCCCCCCAAAATACAGAAAATGTGAAAATTCAGGTTGTTTCTAATTTCATTAGACCAGTTTGCTTCTACTTAACTCTTAGGGTCTCAGCATTTATACATCTTCTGAAGACATAAGTAGATTGTTTGAAAAACAAAGTATGAGTTGGAAATCAAAATCAAACAAACAAACATTTCCTTGAGTTTTTGTTCTTTAAAATCCACAGTACCCAATGCACAAAGTGTCCAAATTAGAAGTGAATTGAGGAAACATTCTGATCTCAGTACATTCAGAGTAACTTCTTTGCTTCACTGGTGTTAGTGAGATGACAGTTCCAAATACCTCTTACTGTACTGAAATGTGTCCTTCATCTTTGTGGGGTTTATGAAAAGGAGGAGACAGAGAGCAATTTTGCAAAAAATTTTTTCCACATTTAGAAACTTCATCTGCATGCCAGTTTGTGGCCACAGCAACATTGTCCCCGATCCATGTACACAAGTCAAGTGTTTATGAATCCAGCCTAGAGTTTTGTTTGTTTAACTAAATAATGGTATCAGATTCAATTTATTGGCTTCCCACATTAGCTGTGAACCTATTAAGGTACAACTCTGGCCAGACCTTTTTTGGTATATTGTGATTATGACATATTCAGAAGCTATCCTTTAAAAAGACATTAGTGTGAATATCATGGGAAAATATACTCCAGGGATGTAGATGAATTGATATGATTTCCTTGATTGTATCTTTTTATTTATGAGGCATAATTTATGAGTACTGAAAAGCAAACTAAAATGAGTGATGACTAACTACAGCCAAAGTAATAAATCAGTAGCAGCGAAAGGAGTGGTGATTTTGGTTGAATCTATTGAATTAGCTGTTGCCCTTAGCCATTACAGGTATTGGAAAGACCTTTTAATATCTGCTTATCTCTCTCGGGGGAATGGGATAACTATATCATTATATACCCATAGGAAGCAAATTATTAAATTGTCTGCTTTTTAGAGTTAAACCTGTTTACATCTCTTATTAGTTACTTGTTTAACAGTGCATTATATGAAATGAGCTGCAGGTACATTTTGACATGTTTTTTAATCCCCAAACTGTTTGCTGTTGTGATATTTTCCCCCGAGAATGGATTAGCATTAGCACGACTGTTAATGTTTTAATTGTGTTATGTGATTATTAGTCAAGACATATAGCAGTGGTAAGAGGATCAAACTTAGCCTAACATATTATCGAATCATTAGAACCCACATGCCTGAAATCCACCCAGCTTTATGACTATGATCTACCGGCCTTTACTATGAATGCTAACTAAATGCCAGAGGGGAAGGAGGGTTTTGTAGCTAAGGCACTGAACAAGCACTTGGAAGATCTCCGTTAATTTCCTGGCTCTGACACAAACAAGTTAAGTCATTTCTTTGGCCTAGTCTACAGTATGCGATTATTTTGAGATTAGCTGAGTTAATTCGAATTAAAACTGATTCAGTCCACATGACCAATAATGTTTTGTCGATTTAAAGGGCTCATAAAGCTGGTTTCTGTACTCCACCTCGGCAAGCGGAGTAGCACGAAAATTGACATTTCAGTTCCATTACTGTGGATGCAATTCAACGTTATTGGCCTCTGGGAGATATCCCAGAATGCTCCATTGTGACCGCTTTGGAGAACACTTTCAACTCTGATGCTCTAGCCAGGTAGGCAGTAAAAGTCCCGGGAACTGTTGAATTTCATTTCCTGTTTGGCCAGTGTGGCGAGCCCACCATCACAGGTGACCATGCAGAGTCCACCATCGCAGGAGACCATGCAGTCCTGGATTCGCAGAAAAGCTCCAGCATGGTCCGAACGGAAGGTACTGGATCTCATCACAGTATAGGGAGACAAATCTGTTATGGCAGAACTACATTCGAAAAAAAGAAATGCAAATACATACACAAAGTCTCCAGAGCCATGACAGAAAGAGGCTACTCCAGGGACACAGAGCAGTGTCGTGTGAAAATCAAGGCACTCAGGCAAGCCTACCAAAGAGCCAGGGAGGCAAACAGGCACTGTGGGTCACAGCCCCATACATGATGCTTCTACCGTGAGCTGCATGCAGTTATGGGGGGTGACGCCACCACTACCCCACCACTGTCCGTGGATGCCTGCAAGGGGGGAATCACACGGAGCGAGGAGGATGACTTTTTGAAGGATGAAGAGGAGGAGGAGGAAGAGGACAGGGCAGAGGCGGCAAGTGGTGAATCAATTCTCCCCGGCAACCAGGAATTGTTCTTACCCTTCACCCTCTCCCAAGACGGGCTCCTGGACCTTGATGCCAGAGAAGGCTCTTCTGGTGAGTGTACCTTTTAAGTACGATACAGGGTTTAAAAGCAAAGGGTGTTTAATGATTCATTTGCCCTGAAAACTTGTGATGCATTTGCCTCCAGTACAGCTACTGGAAAAGTCTGTTAACGTGTCTGGGGACTGAGCGGCAATCCTCCAAGGACATGCCCATGAAGCTCTGCTGGAGGTACTTTGCAAATCTTTGCAGTAGGTTTCTGGGTAGGGCTGCCTTATTCTGTCATCCATGGTAAGACACTTTACCCGCCAGGCAAGTAGCAAGTAGTCAGGAATCATAGCTTCACAGAGCATGCCAGCAAAAGCTCCTGGGTTTTGGGTGCATGCAAGCAATGTTCGTTCTTTATATCCCTGTGTTAGTCTCACAAGAGTGGTATCGTTCATGGGCACCTGGTTGAAAGAGGGGGATTTGTTTAAGGGAACAATCAGAGGTGTCCGTTCATGCTGGGGTGTCTGTGTTTTGGCTGAGACCTGATCAGAGCCATGCAGTGGGGGTGGAGGGAAACCCATCCACGCTGGGCTGGTCGTGTTTAGTTGAAAGGGCTCATCCCTGATCAGAACCTGAGCAGAGCCACGCGGTGGGATAATCTTTTCACGCAAGGGTGTCAGTGTTGGGCCTAAAGGGTGCGGGGTGTGTGTGCTGTATGAAGCGATCATCTTAGGTAGACCACAGGCCAGGTCCTCCTTTTAAATGAGAAACCCACCCTGCATTGCTTGGTATGGGAAAGGGGGGCACTGCAGTCCAAAAGCATTAAAATGAATGTGGAAGAAGCAGAACCCCGCAGGCCCCTGGGGCTTACCATGGCTGCCTGCAAGCTGAATCCTGTGGCCCAGCTGCGTGTGATGCCTTGGTCATACCAAACTGGCAGGCACTTCAGTATAAAAGGCAAAATGTGACCCAGTACAGAAAGAACATGTGCTGTGTACAATAAATTGCCTGTTTCACTGAGAAAGAGTCTCCCCTTTGTTCTCTAGAATGTATCTTTTAAAATTCTACCCTCCCTTTTTCTCCTCCTGCAGGTGCAAATATTTCAACGTGCCCCCTGTCAACTCTGTCCCAGAGGCTGGCCCAGATTAGAAGATGGAAAAAACACATGTGGGACGACATGTTCGCTAAGTTTATGCTGTCCTCCCACACTGAGAGTGCCTAGCTGAATATGTGGAGGCAAACAATTGCGAAGTCCTGTAAAGCATGCAATGAACGCAAAGAGAGGAGGGATGCACGTGATGAGAGGAGGCAGGAGCGCCATGAGAGCAGGCAGGATGCCATGCTTAAGCTGATGGAGGAGCAAACTGACATGCTCTGCTGTCTGGTGGATCTTATGCGGGAAAGGCAGCAAGACCACAGACCGCCACTGCAGCCCTGGTATAATTGCCCTCTCTCCCCAAGTTCGATAGCCTCCTCACCCAGACTCCTAAAAACACGGGGCAGAGGAGGCTCTGGGGACCCCCACACTCAACCCCAGAGGATTGCCCAAGCCGCAGCAGGCTGGCATATCCAAAATTTTGATTTGGTTTCTGGACTTGTCCTTCCCTCCTCCTCCTCCACCCCCCAACCCTTCCTAAACCTACTACCTCCTCACCACCTCCCAGGCTACCTTCTGATTTCTCTCAGTGTGTTTAACAAATAATAAAGAACAGTTTTAAAACAATTGTGACATTATTTCCTTTACTATATATAGGGGGTGGGTAACTTGAAGGAAAAACAAACACAGTTGTCACACATGGCTTTCTTGTAATAACGTCTGTGTCCATGTCCTCGTCACTATCATGAGCGCGCTGTCGTCACTTCCTCAGACGATTTTTCAGGTTCTGCAAATACTGCTGGAGAATGCGAGAGGTGTTTACAATGGTCACAACTGCAGCGGTGAGCTGAGTGGGCTCCATGCTTGCTGTGGTCTGGCATGAAATGATTGTGTGCCGTACTTTGCACGGAGGGAGGGGTGACTGACAAGATGTGCCCAGGAAAACCCGTGAGAATGTTTTTGCCCCATCATGCACTGGGAGCTAAACACAGAATTCCAACGGGCAGCAGAGACTGCAGGAACTGTGGGATAGCTACCCACAGTGCATCGCTCCAAGAGTCGATGGTAGCCTCGGTACTGTGAATGCACTCTGCCAACTTAGTGCACTTAGTGGGGACACACACAATTGAATGTATACAATCTGCTCAGAAAAATCGACTTCTATAAATTCGATATAATTTCATATTTAGACGTACCCTTTGTGCCTCATCTCCCCAACTTGAACATGAGGATATCAGACTTCCTTCTCCATCCTCCCTGTCTATCTCATTTAGATTGCAAGTTGTGTGGGGAAGGGATCATTTCTTATTGTGCATTTGTACAGTATCTAACACAGGCCTGCACAACATGCGGCCTGCATGGGCTCACTGTGCAGCCCGCAGGGAGTAAGTAGGGGTGGGACAAGCCAAGCGGGGATGTGGGGGAAAGCAGATGGGGGTGGGGCGAGGGTGGGGCTTTTTGGCCCACAGCTGGGTTTTTTGCAGTTATATGGCCCTCGCTGCTTTCCTAGTTGTGCAGGCCTGATCTAACACAATGGGTCTCTGATACTGTTTATGGCATCTAGGGGCTACCGTAATACAAATGATGATACTAATAATAATATTAGTGTTTTGTTTTGTATTTTGTCTGGGGAGAGGCTGATTCATATCTAAAAGCAGTTAGGAAGAAAATGACTCCCGGTAGACAGTCAGTTTATGTCACCGAGTAGAGAGGGTTCTACCGTGGCTGACGGTACATAGAAGAGGCAGTGATTTTCCTGCCTACCATGAGCAATGCCTCCTGCCATTATATTACAGCAGAGTGCAAAGCAAAATACTAAGCAAGCGGGGCCTTTGCCCAAATCACATCCCATAACTTAATATTAGTTATTAAATGACTTAAGATATTTTTCAGAGAGGGCTAACAATTTAGTTTCATGAGTTTTATTCCCAGAATGTACGTGCAGTCATTAAAATACATTCATTGTACTCTATTTGTAAAAAGCGGCCAGTGATTTTGGGGTACTCAAGTTTACACATCTAAGCAGAATTGCTGAGCCTGATCCCAAATCAGCAGTAATGTCTGAAAACACTGCCCTAAGCAAGAGCCTGATCCAGCTCTCTTTAAATTCAATGGGAGATATGGAATTGACTTTGAAAGGAGCAGCACTGGAACGCAAAACCTTTCACACTGTGGAATCCTTGCAGTGCATGTGAGCGGGGCAGAGTAGAGCTCCTCAGCATGGCTTTTGCACATGGAATGGGGCTCCCTGCTGGTACTGGCTATGCCAGTGCAAAGGTATACAACAGTGGATCTGGAGAGGGATTGTTAGATCTGCACTTATGCAGTGATGGAAACACCTACATACAGGATATAAGGCAGAAGTGGTCATTACTCCAGGAGTAGTAGTCATGGAAGGCTAGAGAAGGGATAAATTGTAGTCCTGCAGCCTGCCTCCAAGAGGGGTGTGATTTTATCCCTTGCACAGTAAAACCAAGTTATGTAGGAACTGAAATTTTCCACCACTATGCTGAAAAAGCAAGGGATTTTTGGTAGTCACAGAAATGCACAACTGTCATTAGTGCTGTGTGCACGAGTACTGTTTGCTAAAATGGGGGGCACTGGCTAAAAGTAGACATTTTCAGACCCTTAGAAATGTTCTGCTTATGTCCTTATCTCTTTGGCAATGGTAAATCAATCTCTTCCATTGCTGACTGCTAAATTAAAGGATGCTAAGCATAAGGAAATTTCAGCTTCAAGAACTGGTTTTTGCTCGGTAGCGATCGTCACCGGTCATATGAACATCTGCATCAGACTTTATTAAGTTTGTTTGAGGATATCTATTACATTGTCAAAGGGCTGCCTTGGGAGAACCATGAAGCAGAATCGATCAGCTGCGTTTGTGGTCGTAAATATTTAAGTCTGTGGAATTTCTTTAACCCAGAGGTGAAAGTAAGCCGTCCTCATCAGTGCAGCCTACTGGCAAGAGCCGGTGCGCTGTACGGGACTGGCTTTCCCAGGCGGTAAATTAAAGGACCTGGGGCTCCCAGCAGTGGCTGGAGTCCTGGGCCCTTTAAATCACCACCTGAGCCTTGCTGCCAGAGCTCTGGGGGTCTTGGTGACAGCCGGGACCCCTGGGGCTCCATCAGCAATTTGGAAGTGGTCTCCTCTTTATAACCCAATTTGGAAGTGGCAATTTGGAAGCAGAAATTTGGACGTGGTCTCCTCTTTATAACCCAGTTTGGAAGCAGTCTCCTCTTTATAACCCATTGCTAGACTTGTGTTAGCCTCAGTATGAACAGCAGATCCCCTCTTCTGAACTTTCCTACGAGTCAGCGTGTTTAAAGGGACTTCCATCTGATCTGTCCAATATACGTATCTACCATCGTTTGGGAGGCATATCGTGTGTGAACATAAAAACTCTTTTCACAAGACTGCTACTAAATTAACCGGGACTGCGCTTCTTCAGATGGTCCATGTCAGGTAGTCAAGAGCTCTGGTTTCTTTTTTCTGATTCTGTGTCTACCCTAGGATATGTTAGGTGTGAGTTACTCTTCTTTTAGTGTTATTTTGGCAGCTTCTGTAGCCCTTTCATTATTCATTACCTGAGAAGTCATTTTGCTTGTCCACTGGTGAGGTGCTTTTCTTCTTCTGGTGGTATTGCTCAGCTATGACGGCTATTGGCCTATGTCATAGAATCATGGAAATGTAGAGTTGGAAGGGACCTCATAGGGTCATTAGTCGATCTCCCTGCACTGAGGCATGATTATGTCCAGCCCTTCCCTTTAATTCTCTTTAGAATTTCATGTACAGATTGAATAACTTTACATATTATTTTATGTTGATGCAAAGAAATCAGTTTTCTTGCTCAAAACTTTAGCTCCTTTGTAAAGACCTGGGTATTTAAAGTATCGTAGGGACCATTCCTGCATGAGAAGGGAGATGAGCAAAATGATCTAACAGGCTTTTTCCATCCCCAGTGTCTACGATTCTGTGATCTTCGTCCATGTCTGGAAGCCAAGCAGATTTAATTGCCTTCAGTGGCAGTTGTCAGTACTCAGCTTAGCTGAGGAACTGGCCTTGAATTAGGGTGACCAGACGTCCCAATTTTACAGGGACAGCCCTGATATTTGGGGCTTTGTCTTATAGAGGCTCCTATTACCCGCCACCCCCGTCCTGATTTTTCATACTTGCTGTCTGATCACCCTTCCTGGAATTTGGGAATATGGGTGTACTGTGGAGAACCCTGGAATTTGGGAACGTGGGTGTGCTGTGGAGAATCCATGGACAGTTTTGGAGGTGAGAGTTTATCCAAGGCAGGCTTGTTGTGCTAGAGCTGAGGCAGCTTTTGCAGCATGTTTCTGCCACTCCTTATGATTGAGGTCTCTAGGACAGTCACTTGTAACCCAGTTTTTGCCAGTTCTTGGCTGTGCTGTCAGACTTGGAAGCTGCCATATGATTGTTTTGGGTGATTGCTGCTCACCAGGCTCCAAGAATGGGGATTTATGGAGGCCCATTTATGAAGGAGAAAACAAATGTACTTACCTGTGACTGGAATTCTCTAGTTCTCTGAATATATTGCCTCCAGAGAGCTTCTTTCTGTTTGACCCTACTTCAAAGTACTGTCTGGGCAGATGGCCAGCAAATTGATGAAGAGGTCTGAAATATTCCTTCTGTAGATGCTTTTGGAGCCCCTACGTGGTTTTCTTGAGACATTGCACTCACTAATGGCTATACAGATTTTGGCAGGGTTCTGAGTCCACGCACTATGATGTAAGACTTAATGATTATTGAGGCAATATATTAAAAGAATTAAAGTAACAAGTATTTTATTTTGATGGTTTTCTTCTCTCCATACAGCGTAGTCCCTGAGTCTCTATTTATATTGGTAGTCTAGTGCCATGATCACGTCCCCCACACTCTTACCCTTGTTCTGCTCTTGGCTAGCTTATTCTTTATGGTGTTATACAGTATATATAGCAGGTAATGCTTCTGTCTGCAGAGTCTTTTATGAATATTATTTCATGTCCCTTATGTTAACTGCATCACCCCTCAGAATGATGCAGTACAACCTCAAGAGACTTTCTATTTTGTGTACAAAAGCATACCACATAGCATTCCATTAATCAGTGCAACAAGCTGTCATTGTTCATGAATGCCGTGTGATGCATTTTTGAAGGACTCATGACACAGCCTTCAATTTTTAATAGGTGCAATTGACTGCAGGTGCAAATACTAGCAGTTGGATGTATAACTGTCTGATTTGCATATGCACTCAGGCAGGTGTCTAAATATTAGCATGTATGTCTCCAATTAATACTTATATCTCAGAATCTCAAAGTGCTTGCTATCACTAATTATCACAATACTCCCTTAAGGAAAGTATTTTTATGTCCATTTACCCTTTTACAGATGGCTAAACTGAGGCCGAGAGAAGTTAAGTGATTTGCTCATTAAGGCCTCACAGGCATGTTTCCATAGTTCAGAATAAAATTCTGGAGCATTTCACCCACGGTTGGTATTGAGTCAATACAGGTGGATCTCTTCGAGCTGCACCCTGCCTAAGAATTTGCCATCCATGAAGAAAAATACTCCTTAAAATGAGCAACTATTGTCAAATCTTTGTAGCAGCAAGGACTTAACTGAGATAGTGTTTGACCTATTGCAGTAGACTGAAAGGAGTTTGACTTTAGGAAAACTTCTCTTCAGAGATCACTGAAGGACAAATATGCTGTGCAAACTTTTTGGTATAGGATGTCGTTTGTAGTAGAGTTTGATCTAAAGCGTATGAGAAAGTAACTTTGATTCTTTAACTTTACCTGAAGTTTTTGAATCACAGCGCTTAAGGCCCTTTTATGTTTTTGGTTCTCTCCTGCACCTGACCCCCTTTTAAAATGTAAGCTCCTGAACGTAGGTGGTGTAAATTCAGAAAACTAAAAGTTCTCCAGGGTCTGTTTTAAAAAAAGCAAGACGAGAACTTTTTTTTAAAAAAAAACCTGTCCAGAAGAGAATACGTGAGAACGTGTTTTACTGTAGTTAGAACTGCTCAGCATGAAAGCTTACTAAGGAATACTTATACTAAAAATCACTCAGACAGTCCTCTTGTATTGCCATTTAGATCTATCATTCTGATTGATCACTATGTGGTTGGCTATTATTGAGCCTAATTTAACCCTATAAACTCACACATCCATCTAGTCTGTCTATTGTACCTGACATTCTACAAATTACTTACTCATGCAAATGATGACCTAAGGCAACCTTTTATGATATTCGTGTTTAATTATACAAATGGTTTTTGATAAATAAGATTATACATCCTTCCATATGTTTATGCACTCCTTGATGAAAGCAAAATTTAATTTTCATGCAGATTTGTTGGAGACTCTGTTTAATAAGTGCTGAGTTTTATGTAGTCTGCAGATCAGTCTGGTTTTGGGAAGCTGACAAAATCAGTAGGCATAGTTCATAGAGACATGTAGTTTTTAATCAGGCCTAATTCAAGCTGCCGTATTTGGAAACCTTGGAACTGAAACCACTCTCTTTGTGCTAGTATAATAAAGCAAATGTAATTGCAAAACTAAATGAATAAAATTAGAGGTGCTGACTTACCCGTGCTTTTCAATGTGTTTTCTTTATATTATATTTTGGATTATTGACAAGTTTGCCAAATGATTAATTATATTAATATATTTAATAGAGTGGGGTCCTTTAAAAACTTGCCAATTGCCTTAAATCACTTAAGGTCTTGCTTCTGTAATTGGATCAGTGTAAGGGGAACTTAAATCCCATGCAGAGCCACATTGACTTAATTGGACCTATTCACAGGCAAAAAGGCATAACCCAGAGGGATACAATAGCAAAATTGAGGCTAGGTCAGTATTTGCAGTTTGCCCTTGGAATTTGCAATAGTCAAGGGAATGCTGCTCTTTCTTACCTTATCTTAGGTAAGATAAGGTAAGTTTTCTAGGGCCTCCTCTGTGTACAGTATTACACGGCAAACAAAAGTGTCTGTTCTTAAATCAGGAACCCCATGAAAATGCACTTGCCCCCCTTAATCATAATGGTGAAAAGCTAAGAATGGGTAACAGGGGATGGATGACTTGAACTGTTCTGTTCATTCCCTCTGAAGGACCAGGCATTGGCCGCTGTCAGAGGACAGGATACTAGGTTACATTCCCCTCTTTAAAAAGAATTGTTTTGAACCAGATGGAGGGGCTAGAGAAATGTCACAAAATTGTCTGAAGTTACAGTGCTCAGCATCTTCCATGCTCAAATCCTTCACAAATTGCTCTTCGTTTTGTGTTTTCAAGGTCTGGTCAGTAAACTCTGTGGGTCGGACTCCTAGCAGCTGGGCACATTGTAGAACAGGCCCTGCCCCTCCTGAAGACCTCCAGGCACCCATATTCCACACTGTGGCTTCTACGTTCACTGTGGTAAACATCAGCCCCCCTCTTAAGCCAAACGGGATAGTTAGTCTCTACAGGCTGTTCTCTAATAGCACCAGAGGGACTGATGTGGTGGTGAGTATTTATCACGCTATTCTATTTGTATTTCCATTTGAACTCTGGACACTTTTTTTTATGATTTTAAGTCTGTTAGATTCTTTTTTTTTTTCTTCTTCTTCTTCAACTTAGCAGTGCTCTCTTCTGGCCGAAGAAGGACTGACATCTCCACTTAGCTAAATGTTGTGTTTCTAAAAGAATTAACCTTGATGCCAGAGCCTTTATCATTGTGTTATAAATAGTGAGAAAATGGAGGGGAGTCCAATGCAACATTCCTGAGAGATTATTGATTACATTGAAACACAAACTTTCCAAAAATCTGTTAGCCCAAAAAGGTCAGACAGAAATTACAGCTGGTAACCGAACAGCTGCTCCCTTTACTGTGTTTTGACTTACAAATTTTAAGGCCGGGGTGGTTTCCCTGAAAAGCTTTCCAGTTGGCATAGAGATGATATTGTGTAAGTAGCGTACAAAGTACTGGAAACACTTAGGAATATTGCAAACAGGGTAGTAAGGTTATCTGGCTAGCCAGTGAAAAACTGAAAAGTGTATAATAACAACCACTGTACATGCATGTGAAAGCACTGATGAACCCTACATTATTATTTTATGGTATTTAAGAATGTTTCCATCCACTAGTAGCTCAGCAAGTCCTACAACAGAATGTTAGAAGAACTGATAGACAGACAGCAAGAGGCTTTCAATGCGTGTCACAATTAATATGTAACAGAGGTGTGCATATATCATGTCTTTAGCATACAATATGAGCCCCTTCCATAACTGTCCCCATCACAGCTCCAGGGGCATCTGGGAAAGGTAGAGCATATAGGGTGTTTAAGGATTCTCTTCTTCATCTGCTCCTTTCAGCCCTATGATAACTTCCCCTCTGCCTAATTCCCCCTCCCCACAAAGAGTAAGTCATTTGTGGCCTGTTAGATTCCACATAGAAAATAGAAATATCATTGAGGGGGAAAATCATGCATCCGATGGTTAATTGTTATCATTGTTCTTGTTTAAGCATTTCTGGAAGTGTAATGATGTTGTTTAAAATAGTAGCTTTTAGGTTTTAAAAATTCCATGTTCCTTTGCTTAAAATGTATTAAAAACATTAGAAGGCCTAAAGATTTGAGTATCTGAAAACACTTAATGGTAATCTGACATGAGTCAGTTCTTTCTCTTGGTTTGAGCTGGTATCACCATCCACAGTGTCTCAGTTCTTTGTTGCACTCAGGTTGGGTCTGAAGTTTAATCTCAGTAAGTCAGCTGTTTAGGCAAGAGTGGAAACAGTGTCTGTGGAACCAGACAGACAATCTGCTGAACAGGGGGGCCTGGCTCTAAAGGAGATGAAGGAAGACAAGTGTGGTATGGAAATAATTCAAAAGGACAATGTAAATGGCAACTCCAGCCTCACCCTCTGGCCATGGAAGACCCAAGCATGGTGGGGTCAGCATGGTTCTGCTGTTACAGGTGGATGGAGGACAGAACCAGGGGAGCCCATGGAGGGTTCCAGACCTCTTCCCTCTCCTGTGTTCTGCAGAGCTACGTTCCATGGGGTCGTCTTGTTCCTTAGCATACAAGGGCCCTTGTACTAAGGGATGAGTAGATTTGCACTTTGCAATTTAATGCCCATTCTCCCATATACAAAGAGAGACTCATCAGACGAGGGGATCACTGCAGGCTTCAGTCAATTTGTAGAGCAGCTCTTTTTCTTCTCTGAGGCCTGTTACAAAGAAGCACCCGACCAATTGCCAGAAAACCATGTAACTTCGCTAAGTCAGGAACTCTGCATTGTTTAGCTTGAAAGCAAAAAAGAAGAGTGACCACAGACCTTGGGCCAGGGTAGAAGGTTGTGAAGAGTACCCAGAGCCATACTGCACAAACCAAGGCAAAATACCACACAAGTTTGAGTAAAGTAAGGCTGATATTATCAGCTTTCAAGTGCTGTACAATTCAGTGGCAAATGGGAACCTCCATCCTTCACACACCCCATTTCTTGTGCTCAACTTCCTTCAGGCCTTTGTCTATATGTCACCATCTGTCAAGGCTTAACTGTGTTCACCTTTTATAATACTATGTGCCCATTCTCCCAATACTCCAGTCTAATCTGGCATGGAAGTGGCTGGGAACACTGTCTTCCTTGCTCATCATTCCTGTCTGTAAGCATGAGCCATCTGCTGTTTGCTGATTGTATGGCCTATCCTTATCCCTCTTATGATGATCAGATGAGTCCATATCTACTTCAGCTGGCATGTTCTTGTCACTACCCTTTCTTCTCTCTGTCGTCTTTCTCTTCGCATCCCCTCAGGCCTGCCGTGTGGCTGCTATGCTTTTGGGGGTGCCTTGCTTCTCCATCACTGAGTGGAAGACATTGTACATCTTTGACTCTGTGCACTTTTTGTCTTGCCTTGATGCTCTGTTTCCTTGCTGTCCACGCTGGGACTCTGTGGCCTGTGCCGTTTGCCTTGCTTAATCACTACAGCAGGTGGTTACTGTGATTGAAATTGCTTTTTTCTACATGCTGTTTGATTTCTTTGGATCTGGAAACCATACCCACAAATGACCGCAGCAAACTGGAGACACAGCAGCTCCAGGAAGCAGCATGGTTTGCTTTTTCCTTAGTTATTTGCTGCCATAACTTTCCACACAGTTCCTATCCATACACATTTCTTTTTGCTATTTAACTCAGTTTCTCTTTACAGGTTGATGGATTCAGTTTTCCTGAGAGGGTTTCCTGAAATAGAGGACATATCCCTTCTGTGCCACTTGTGATTCATGTGATTCATGGCCACTTGTGATTCCACAAGTGGCCATATCCCTTCTGTGATGTGATTCATGGCCATTTGTGATTCCACAAGTGGCCATATCCGTTCTGTGATGTGATTCATGGCCACTCGTGATTCCACAAGTGGCCATATCCCTTCTGTGCCACTTGTGATTCATAGAATCATAGAAGATTAGCGTTGGAAGAGGTCATCTAGTCCAACCCCCTGCTGAAAGCAGAACCAACCCCAACTAAATCAACCCAGCCAGGGCTTTGTCAAGCCAGGCCTTAAAAAACTCTAAGGAAGGAGATTCTACCACCTCCCTAAGTAAACCCGTTCCAGTGCTTCACTACCTTCCTAGTGAAATAGTGTTTCCTAATATCCAAATTAGATTTCCCCCACTGCAACTTGAGACCATTACTCCTTGTTCTGTCATTGCCTGTCATCTTTTGACAATGCCCACCAGCAGAGTCATCCTCATAATGCTGCATTTGGGATGTAGAGGTGTTTGTGCATAGCTGCTTCACGAGTGCAGTCCATCACAGGACTTAAACAATGGGGAAGACCCACTGCACTGAGTGAATTTCACCCTGTATGACTAGAAGATGAAAGATCAGATCAAATCTAGAGTCCCCGGACATACCAAGTCAAAGATCCTACCACTTAGAACATTTAAGAAATCTGACTTAGCATTTACAGTGCCCTGTTTTCTTTTGCCTTTTACAGTTGTCTGAAGGGACTGCCACCCAGCAAACGATACATGGACTTAAGCCTTTCACCACCTACTCTGTTGGTGTGGAGGCGTGCACATGTTTCAATTGTTGCACCAAAGGACCAGTCGCCCAACTAACCACTCAACCAGCACCACCTTCTCAACAGCCCCCTCCACATATACATGTCATAACCTCAAGAACAGCTTTTTTCCAGTGGAGTGCACCTCGGTCACCCAATGGCATTGTGGAAAGGTAAGATTCACAATCTGATTTCGACTTTCAAAGCTAACTAAGAGATTTAGACACACAATTTCCATTCAGATCATTGGGAGTTGTGTAACTAAGTCCTCTAGTCATTTTAAATAATCCCTCTTTTTAGTTTCCTTTTATGTATTTGTAAATTATGATGTCCAGATTGGTGAACATTCCATTCAGAAGAAATTCTCCCAATAGGTGCTTTCCCTCCTTGGGCATCTTCTCACAAGCAAAACATTGTACAGGTAGAGGAACTTTGTAGTGTGTCCTAAATGTTAATAAACGTGGATTTTGTTGGAGCAATAAGGGAAGTGAATTCTGGAGTCAGGGGTCCTCGATGGAAAGCTTCCCATCTCTGCCACTCACATAGAGAGACCGTTAGCATAGAAACATAGTTGTGAGGCGGGGTGCGGGGGAGGAGAAAAAGCAATGCTCTCTGGATTAGACAGGACCAGTGTGCGGAAGGTTTTATAAATCAAAATCAGCACCTTCATTTGCACCTTGAAGCCCATCAGTTGCCAGTGTAGTCTATGGATAGCGAGTGTAAATTTTTCTATGCAGCAAACCCATGGAATAAGGGCTCATTTTTATCCCATCTGAGTCATTGGGAGTTTTTCCACTGAGTTCACCGAGTAGAGGATCAAGCCCTAAGTGGGCAGCAGTGCTGGATGCTTCTGAGTGGTTTTCATTGGTAGCCTCAGACAAAGTGCATTGCACTGTTCTAAATTAATCTGTATTTTACAGCATCAGGAGTGTAGTCACACCAGAAACCAGACGGTTCTGTGTTTTGGATAGAAATGGCAAGTTCATATACAATATCCTGTATTGCCCCACTCCCCAAATGCCCCGCAGCGAGCTTAGCCAACAGAACCAGTGAAAAATCAGCTTTAACCATCAATTAAACATGAATTAACGAGAAGCAAATTATTGCTGCAATTCTGCAAGCAGAAAACCTGCTTAGACCAAAATTAAATGTAAAGCTGTTCATGTGGCTCTTGTATCTGCATTCACTTCCTGCAATCCCCTGCACCTAGGTGTGGATTCATCAGTGGACTGTCCTGTTGAGTCCTTCCACAAAATGTCCAGTTTTCAGGACAATGTTGTGTACTGTACCAAAGTTCAGTTCTTAAGCAGTTGCTGTAACTAGCAACATGCTTCAGTAAGTTGAGAGTAACTGACTACACAGATATAGAGCTCTTATAAATATTAAAGATCGGTAGCTAGAGTTAACTACTTAATTTGCAGGCGCAAGCAGTTAGATATGAGTACATCCACATTTTCATTGTAGGCACAAAATTGCAGGTGTCAAACTACAAGCCTAATCATTTGTGGGCGTGAAATTAGAGGTCATCACCCTAAAATCAGACAAAAGCATTAGAGATTGAATGGGATTTAGAGTGCCCAAAAGCAATGAGGCTGAGGTCCATCCTATTAACTAGTAACCAGACATTTAGCAGCCAGAGTGAAATAGTGCTCACTGATCGTTTGTTTGTTCCTCTGAATAGACTTTCATCAAAATGTCAATTTTTTGTCTAGCTACGAACTCCACATGTACACTGCTTGCCCTCCATATTTACAAACACAGGCAAAGACCTGTAACCCTGGACCAATTGAAGTGAAGTATACAGGTAAAGATCAGAATTCCAATGTGAGTGATCTTCAGCCTTACACAATCTACAACATGAGAGTGGTGTCTTACAATTCTGTGGGCAGCAGCGCTTCAGAATGGACCAGCTTCACTACCAAGAAGGAGTGTGAGTATACAGTGACCATAAAGAGCAATTGATGAGTCTGAAATACCCATCTTCTAATCTGGGGAACTGGATAGCTCCAGAAAAAACATGTGGATCATTTAGTCTGTTCCCAACCATTTCACAGAACTAACTACATCTTTCCCATCAGCATCCTTCCAAAACTGTTCTTAGTATCTCCAAGTAATTATGTCTCAGCCACCCACTCCTGGGAAGTCTAATCAAATGTTTAATTGCCCTTACTATTCAGAACTGTTTTTCTGGCATCTAGTCTAACCCTTTCCTTTCTTAGTTTAAGCTTCTTGTCCTTCCACTATGAATTCTGTTCGGTGGGCAGTATTAAGTATGTCATATTTTTCATTAATGCATCCTAACTAGGCAACAGTTTGATAAAAAGAAATATGCCCAGTAAAGTGGTAGGCAGGATGTAATAATGATTGGAACAAATGAAATAAAGGTGGGACAGAAATTTTAAAAGAGGGCTGTGTGAGATTTTTGGGGCCTGATCCTGCAGGCTTTGTGCAGGCAAAACTTTTACTGAAATTCACAGGAGTTTGCCTGCAGTAATGCTTTTAGAGTTGGGCCATTCATGAGGTCTAGAATCTTTAAAAATGAAGTGAAGAATTCCTTATTATTAAGCATTCATATACAGTGCTTTAGGCATTCTTGGAGGTTTACGTAGGAATTTAATACATAAGACATTGTGCTTACAGTCTAGGTTAATCTACACTGAATTTGTAGTAGTTTAACATCTTCCTAAAAATCGGGGAGGAGGAATGGTTTGGGGTTGATGATTTGCCTTTTTTTTTTTTTTTTTGTGAGTATAGGATCATATCCAGAATATTCACATAATGAATATAATGGCTGTTGTGCCTTGGCAACATATATGCTGTAACTTGGCAGAGTAAATTTCCTTGGCATACTCTGGCCAAAAATCTTATAAAATCACAACTCTGAAAAAAGAATCCTGTTTACATCAATAGTAACTCAGTATGTAAATTATTAAAACCTTATCCAATAAATTATTAAACTTCTGTACAATTCCATTAATCATGTGTTGCAATAAAGATCAAGAAAATTCACAGCTCTCCTTATGCTGCACACTGCAGCCATTGTGAACTCCACAGTGATACTGGAGATTGAATTTGTATTCTCTTCCTCCAGAAACATTGGTTCCTGCCACTTGAGCTAAAGGAGAATCTCCCTTAACTCTCAGCAATATGGAGTCTGTGATACTCAATTGAACAGTACTGATTTGATCTAGTAGAGAGCAGTGCTATGCATTAGTAAGTTAATTACAATATTGATGTATTCCACATCAACCCCTCCAAGCCACTAAAATCTTTGCATTCATTGTGGTTCATTGTGTCTCCTTCATTAGGAAGACCTAGAACATTTCATTAAAAAAGGAGGCAGTGGTTTATAGGCATTCTTTGTTGTAAGTACAGTGCCAAAAGCATAACAAATTAACATGTCTGCATCACGTATGTCAAGTTGCTTTCATCAAAGACAATATTAGGGAACTGGGACTTGATGATATACTAATGTACTGCACTACTGATTGATTAGTCAGGGCAGTGAATTATTGTACTTGAATTGCTGTTTGTAAGGCTTTTTAACTATCTCTGAAAATAAACTAATGGTTCAAGAAAAAGCTTTAAAAATGAATGGATGCCAAAAGAACATAATTCACTCTCAGAGCAGTTTGGTTTGGCGAACAAATATATTAACTTCAGCTAGTGCTTTGGGCTTAGTTGCAATAAATATTGATTTGATATGAAAAATAGCCTCCAATTATAGTTAATAGTAATAAAGATACTTTACCTGTTAAATGGGAGGAAAAATGCAGCAAAACAGGAGACAATTATACTACCATCCAGGAGACACTAACCAGTCGTGTCTCCATGAATAGGAACCTTGTATGCTTAAAGTACACCTGCCTGAAAGGGGTCCTAGATCCAGCCAATAAAATTCCAATCACTCCAGCCAGGTCACTGAGGGGAGTTCAGTTCAGTCCTGCCTGGGTGCAAACCCCTTAGGATTGGCTACTTGCCTGCAGGGGCAGCGAGTTATATGGGCCCATGGTGCACAGGCTCCAGCAATATTCAGGGGCCGAGGACCCAGCACCACCAATGTTCTGGGCTGGCTCTCTCCCCCAGCCCTGCCTGCTGCCCCGCGCACCTCCCTGAGATCATGCCCCCCCCCCAGCACTGCCCTGCCCCACCTGCCGCCCCAGTATACCTCCCTGAAGCAGCCCTGCCTGGACGGTGCGCAGTTGCCCTGCCGCTCCGCGCTGCGCTCCCTTGCTGGGTGCTGCCTGCAGCAGAGAGGAGGTGCGCATGTGATGGCAGCCCCACCCAGCACCCACCACAGGGGAAGTGAGGGGGTTTCCTGGACCTGAAGGGGGCCTTGGGAGCCCCTGCAGTGACAGTGATGCGGGGAAAGTGTGTGGCTGGGGGGTGGGGGAGAGGGGAAGGGGAGCGCCTTCCACCTAGCTCGCTGCTGCCAGTGGGGAGAGGGCTGGGAGGACTGTGGAGTCCTCCTCTCTGGCCCTAGCTCCAGGGGCAGCCTGCCTGCACCCCAAACTCCTCATCCCCAGCCCCGCCCCACCCCAGAGCCGCATCCCCAGCCACAGCCCTTTGTCCCAGCTCTGGGGAAGGGACTTGGACTCATTCTGGGCACCACCAAAAATTATACAAACCTGCCACCGCTGCTTGCCTGCCTGCCTAGGGTGTAAGCAGCCAGTCAGAGCGGTTGCGGACCCAGGCGGAGCACTCTCACCCTCCCCTCTGTTGGGGAAAGAAGGAGCCCAGCAGCAGCTCCTCCCCTTTTGGGAGCAGTGGGGTGGCACGTCTGTTCCTCCCCCCTCCCCGTCTGGGGGGAAGGGGTGACGTGCCCCAGGAGGAGCAGAGGTGAAACACTGGGAGCAAAAATTATTGTTGGGGGGAGCCAGGGCCCAGCCAGTGTTTCATGTCTGTAGGTGATGACAGGTTCCTCTTATTCCCCCACAACACATTTTCTTCATACCACTTTAAGCTCTGGGGCCAGTCTTGTTATTTAACAGAACATGGCCTTGGCCTGTTACACTGATGTAAACCCATTAACCCCAGTAGAGTTTTACCAGTGCAGCTGATAGAATAGAACTCATTCCTTGTGTTGGATTTTTTATGTCTTGAGTCTTAATTTTTGAAAGCTATTTTATTGTTGTTGTTATTTATTTATTAATAATAATAATAATTGTTGTTATTATGTATTGCAATGGTGCCTGTACCCCACAATCTAGCAGGGGTTCCCATTATACTGGGCAGTGAACAGCCACATAGTAAAAGACATTCCCTGCTTCAAGGAGCTTATGTTTGAATTTTACTAATTTTCCTTGTAGGTTTCACTTAGGATGCAGATACAGTATATTTCAGTGTGATAATGCAAGGGCAGCCTCCTCCCGTATCCTCTTTGAGTTTTTTTTTCCATATGGGACGTGTGTGTGTGTGTGTGTCCGTCCCCGTAACACTTCTTCTTTGATGCATTTATTTTGTGCAACCTAGTGAGATGTCTATGATTTATAAATGAGCTGTTTCCTCGTTCCTCCCCAGTACCTCAGTACAAAGCTCCATTTTCTGTTGTCAGCAACTTATCCATGGTCTACCTAGACTGGAGTCATACTTTCCTACTGAATGGACAGCTGAAGGAGTATGTGGTAGCTGATGGAGCCCAACGTGTCTATAGTGGCTTTGACACCATGCTGTATTTACCAAGGACATCTGACAAAAGTCAGTTTCAGTTTCCCATTTCTGTATCTTAAGGACTGTGTTTATCTATTTTTATTACATGTTAAATTTTTGAAGTCGGCCAGCCAATGCATAGCAGTGGAACGTCTCTTTAGACTTCTAGTTTCCTTTAAAAGCTGATGTTGTATGCATAGTACGGTACTCTTTAGCCTGATGATTGAATGCAGTTTTCCATCAAAACCACTTTAGTACCTACTGTGATTTATAGAACAGTGGTTATTTGAGGTACAGGGGTGAGTGAGGGGAATTGATTATGTTTCTGGAATAAATTCTACCCATTCCATGGGATGGGTATAGATGGCCAGGAAACACTGCGAGGCTGATCTCCGGGAGGAATGGACAAAGATACAATGTGCCCTGTACCCCCACTATGACCCTTTCCGGGCTCCATTCTGTAAGGTAATGAGCACATTAGCCCAATCCAGCATATGCTTAACACCAAGCACATCCATAGTCTTGCTGAAGTTGATGGCACAGTTCGCATGCTTAGAGTTAACCACATGCTTATGTATTTTTGCTGGATTGGGCTAGAATGTGCAACACCTTTCAGGATTGAGCCCTGGATGACTCACAGAAGCGGGCAGAAGGCATATCCTCCCAGCCTTGTGACTATTTGGGATCCACAGGGAAGAGAACCCTTATAATATGGAAGGTCATCACCTCCCCATTGCCTCTGTACCTGCTCCTTTGGTTGGCTGCAAGATTCTACTGGAACTATACTGCTTTTGATAAAGTGCCATAGGCCTGTGAAAATCTTCCTGATTAAGATGCTTTATATTGTGATAATGCTCAAAGTGCTTTCCAGGGAAGCACAGTCACTGCCAATCTAAGTTACAAAATCATTCCAACTAACACAGTTTGGTGGGGCAAGGGATTACTGTGCTGGGCAGTGTGTACCGAAAGTATGGCAGCAGCTGGACAAAATTTTGTCCAGCTGTCTCTTGACAAGTTTTAGTATGACCCTATCTAATGTATTTGCTTGCTAGCTGTGCATGTGGGCACAGTGCAGCTCGCCTCCTGACTTCATAAAGACCACAGCCATTTTCAACTGCTTCTAATGTAATCAAACAATTCCTCAGACCAAGCAAAATTACTAGCCCTTGGGGAAATTATGACTCAGCTAGATTTCAGCTGTCAAACGTCAACCTTTTTTTCTATAATCCCCATTCAAAAAGTTTGTTTATTTACCAATGGGAAGGGTGTGTTTGGGTGTTTTGTATCTTCCCATTATAATGAACAGGGCTGAGGGTTTTTCTTGAAGTTTCTTTAAAATTTGACTGTCAGACACAGAACCCAGCCTGCACAATTTCATTTGCATTGGAAAGTTATGAGCATGTGAAAATGGTGGGGGGGAACTATAGGGGAACATTATAACTACTAACAAGACCATTGTAATATACAGTTTAATTAGCTGAATATTAGTGGATTATCAGGTTTCAGGGCTATATAGGGATCCACTAGCATTGATTGCTGTGCCTGTGGGGAGTGCCATTGTGATTGTGCTTGAATGCAGCTGTGCACATTAGCAGATCTTCATGGAGGATCAGGACGGAAGCATTCTGATTGTCCACTATGAGATTTGTAACTCTGTATTTTGCCTTTTTTGTTCAGCCTTTTTCTTTCAAATAACCTGTACCACCGATGAAGGGAGCGCCATCACACCAGTGATCAAATACAGCACTGCTACTGGACTTGGTAAATATGTAGAGATGTTACCTAGCTCCTATTAATTATGTGTGAATTTGTGCTGAGCAATTAGGTGTAACACATACTGGATCAGATCAGATTTGGAAATAGAAGTTGTTAATCTGGCCCACGATATTTCTTGAAGCATTAAGGTGTGTGGCTAATGTGTCCTTGTCACCAGATGAATTCATTCAGGAAGTTTCTCTTTGTTGAAGCAGGTGCTGTCTTGAAGCTTTTTGTAAACCACTGAGAATTTCACACACACTTCTGTCCCTCCCACCAAAAAAAAATCAAACAAATGCAAAGCCTGCTAATAATGTACATCAGCATCACGACAGGGATGGTAGCTAAGCTTACTGCCTGTGTTACAGATGAAATACAAAGGAAATCAAAACTCTTTGATATAGGGTATAGGAATAGCTTCATGACTTTTTTTTCAATGTTACATGGTTTGGCGGTGAGTTTCTTTTTGTTAAACCTTAGAAAGATCAAAGCCTGACTCCTCTCTTGGTTGCAGGGCTCTAGGGAGGTCTGGAATGGGGTGGTGACATCACAATAAATAGGCTGAAACTTGAGCTTTCCGGTCTTCAGCTGAGGAAGAAGGCCTGATCTTGTTGAAATCACTGGAAGTTTTGTCTTTCACTCAGAAGAGAGCAGGGTCCAGTCCATGGCCTACCCAAAGAGCATCGAAATACAGAGATTTTCCTGCTATTAGACACACAGGAACACAGGCGTAAACCTGAGGATCATCTAATTTAGTCCTGTCTCCAGTGATGGCCAACAACAGAGGAAGATATAAGAACCCCACAGTAGACAAATGTGGAGTAATCTGCCCCCTTCACCCCCCAATGTTAGGTCTTATCCTGATTTCTGACAGAGATTGTATTTCAGATTTTAAGCCAAAGTTTTTTTACAGGCTAATTGTGCATCACATGAAAAGTATTTCCTTTTATCAGTTTGGAATTTCTCACTGTTGAATTTAATTGGATGTCCTCTTCTTCTTGTGTTGTGTAACAGGGAGATTAGTAGTTCCCCATTTTCCTTCTCTAGACCATTCTTAATTTTATACACTTGTATCATGTCCCCTCCTATTCATCTCCTTTGTGTGGTAAACAATCCCTATCTTTGCAGCTGTTCTTTCTGTGAGAGTTTTTCCATGTACCTAATCACTCGTCACCCTTCTCTGAACCCCCTTTAATGGTGCAATATCTAGTACTGCTATAGTATGGATTTGTATAAAGGCATTATACTTCCCATATTATCTTCATCCCTTTCCTTATGCAGCCAAACATCTTGTTTTCTTTTTGACCACTAGTTATAACTCAGACATATCATCTACGAAACAGATCAGATTACGGCAAATCACCACACTAGCTTTCTAAGGAGAAACAATGAAAATTCCTGGAAGCAGTGCCCTGGCAGATGTGAACAATTATAAATTGCCATAGGGGCCCATTGTTGGCCTATGTCTAAGATCTCTTTCCACAAATGCTGATACAGGCGAGTCACATCTTACATGGGGGTACAGTTCTGCGGTCAGCACGTAAAGCAAAAACCACGTATAGCCAAAACCCATTGAGTTTAATGGTGGGCAAAATCGCTCACCCTACAGATAGTTTTAAAATTTTTATTTTTCCCTTTTTTTGCCGACCACGTAAAGCCGAAATCGTGTATGTTAAATGCAACTCGCATGTATTAGTTTTCTCTGTGAGCTACATCCAAGTTAGTATTAAGCCAACAGTGTGGGCCAGTCTCACTATGCAGGTGTGGAGGAGCAGTGGATTAATTTCTAATCTACTGAAAGGATGAAGGATATTATCAGTGTCCTGCATTAAAAAAATCTTGCTTCCTGAACTAAAAATGGGGTATAGGATAATCACACTGTGTAAACCCCCTTAAATGTGTCTTTGAACCAAAGCTGAAATAGGACTTCAGAGCCAAAAATATTTTGTTTTGTTAGACACCATATTGACACCTAATTCCATTTTCTTGGCCAGATCTCGTTCATGGTGAGGGGTGGCAAATAAACTTAATGTGTTTATTTTTTTATAACCCAGAAGTGACTTTGTGGCAAAGATATCACCTCTTTTTTGTTTCTAGGGCTCTAGCACACTCAGCCATCTTTGGATGCATTGCTGCATATCCTGCAAAGCTACTATTGCTATGATGCATTTCCTCTCCCACCATGACTGATTTTTCTAAGCCATGCAGTAATGTGCACTGTGTATTGGAAGGACAATGAAACACTTTGTATCTTTTTCATGTCTCTGTCCTAATCTTTTTATTTTATTTGGCCTCTTTTCATTCAGTCTCTTTTTGTGGCTGTATTGTTTTATAATCTGTGCCTGCAGTGTCCACAGGAGCAACTGCTTCTCGTGCTGGGCTGTATTGCTGCAGAACACATCCTGTCTGCACCTCTCTGAAATTACCCATCATTGTTTCAACTGTTCAAGGTTACTTTGATCAACCTTTTTTGAATTCCCCCTTCCTCTTTCCTCGGAGATGCTAGTGCAATGGTGATTTCCAGCCCAGGCAGCAATGCCAGAACTTTAAGCATGGTCTCTTGAGTGCAGTAAGCTTTTTATTACAGCCCGCTAGCATATTGAACCATTACACCACCTTGAACATAAGTGCAAATAAGCACAATGTGACAAACTGCTTCAAACTTCTAATTTATTATAAAATAAGGGGACGATCTGTCACTAAACTGCTTTCTAAAATAATGTTTCCCTTTTACGTCCCTGGATTATGCAGGTCCTATATTAACAACTCCCGAAGAAAAGGATGAAGCAGAGACTAAATATGCAAAATTTTACACTGAACTGTGGTTTGTGATATTAATGGCAGTTCTAGGTTTGATCCTCTTGGCTATTTTTCTATCCTTGATTCTTCGAAGAAAAATAAAAAAACCACCATATGCAAGAGAAAGGCCTCCCTTAGTTCCACTCCAAAAGCGGGCATCGCCAATGACTGTATATTCACCAGGAAACACCCACATGGTATGTCATGCAAAGCACAATAATGTGTATTTTTATTATACAAAGTTATTGCAATGGAACATACGTTACAAAGGATAATGTTGCAGTCTAAGGGCATTAGCTTACAATTTAAATATAGTAAGAGGAAAAAGGTGCCTATTGCTTCATGGGAAAGAGTATCTGTACACTACAACAAACACCCAGAAAAAGAGCCAAGCTGTACATTGGGAGTAAGTGGTGACTACTGTTCAAATAAGCACCAGAACTTGGGTGGGGGTTTTTTCTGGTCAGATACTGCAGTGATGAATGTGTTAGGAAGACCAAGGTATGTTTAACTCCTTAAATGACACAGGGACAGGACATCTCTAGCTTTATTGTATTATTGGGGAGGTCACTCTTCAGGTATTGATGCACTGATTTGACCAGATCCTTAGCTGCTGTAACTCAGCAGAGCCCACTGACTCAGTCAAGCTATGCTTATTGTCACAGTTCAAGTCAACTAAACCTGTATTCCTCCATGGTGGACCAGCAAAAGCACCAACTCTTGGTTTCTAGCTCAACAGCTGCTGCTCTTCTGGGTGAAGACCAATCTCTCTCCCACTTCTGACCGGGTATTTCTAGGCTGCCCTGTTCCCTTTGTATTTCCCAGCACGGACAGGTTGCCAATTACACTGGCTTGCTCTCCCTTCAGAGACTGATCATTAACAGTTCTAAATTACTGCACAGCATTTCCTTTGCAGGCCTACTTTATTCTTAAGATGAAAACATATTAAAAAATAATAATAGAATCTATGCATCTGCTAACAAGTTTACCAGAGTCCACACCAATCCTAACGTGGATTCTAACAGCCTTCCACCCTTGCCCTACAGACTGGGGCCCTCTGTGGAGCTGGGGTCCTGTCCATTTGCCGGATCAGGAAGAAGGCTCTGAGTCTGTGTAAACAAACTCAGGTTATTTATCCTAAACACCTTTCTTTGTCTTTTGGACCTTGGAGAACCCAATTTGAACTAGGAGGAGAATTTGCTCAAGCTTTCTGAAGAAATCCCCTTCACACATAAGAAAATCTGTACTGGGTCAGACCAAAGGTCCACCTAGCCCAGTATCCTGTGTACTGACAGTGGCCAATGCCAGGTGCCCCGGAATGAGTGAACCTAACAGATAATTATCAAGTGATCTCTCTCCTGCCATCCATCACCCTCCTCTGACAAACAGAGGCTAGGGACACCATTCCTTACCCAGCCTGGCTAATAGCCATTAATGGACTTAACCTCCATTAATTTATCCAGTTCTCTTTTAAACCCTGTTATAGTCCTAGCCTTCACAGCCTCCTCAGGCAAGGAGTTCCACAGGTTGACTCTGCGCTGTGTGAAGAATTACTTCCTTTTATTTGTTTTAAACCTGCTGCCCACTAATTTCATTGGGTGGCCCCTAGTTCTTCTATTATGGGAACAAATAAATAACTTTTCCTAATTTACTTCCTCCCCACCACTCATAATTTTATATACCTCTATCATATCCCCCCTTAGTCTCATCTTTTCCAAGCTAAAAAGTCCTAGCCTCTTTAATCTCTCCTCATATGGGACCCGTTCCAAACCCCTAATCATTTTAGTTGCCCTTCTCTGAACCTTTTCTAATACCTGTATATCCTTTTTGAGATGAAGAGACCACATTTGTACACAGTATTCAAGATGTGGGCGCACATATCATTCAGAGAAGAACTTTGGACTTCCTCATACCTTCCAGAGATTTCATTAATCTTCCTACTAAATAAATTCCATACAATCTCACCGTACATACTTGCATTTTAATACAATTAAAACTAATTCAATAAGGTTTAACTTAATTTAACAAAGTTCATTCAGGAGATCGTTAGTCTGTCACTCTTATTTATACTAGCTGAGGAGTTGCCCCATTATGTAAATTAGTTCTCAGGCAAAAGGCATAAATATTAGAATAGTGCTCACTAGCTTCCCATTATTTCAAGTGACTGTTCAGTACAAACCATGGGCTTGATCCAGCACTCATTAATGTCAATAGGAGTTTTGCCACTGACTTCAGTGAATGCAAAACCACAGCATTTAAAACCCTGCTGACACATATAGAGTCCTCAGATACCATGGTGATAGATGGCAGTATAAAATCCTAGATAATTATAGCAACCAAAAGCACGTTACTGTGAGTTTGTGCCTTTTCCATCCCATTCTGATCCCCTCCTCCCTTTTGCTCCATATCTTTCTTTGGGGGGGCTGCTTGGGCCAGCTGAAATTGTATTTTCCTGTATAAAAGCTGAATTGAGGGCTTTAACATATTCTTCACAGTTTAGCATGCATGAGTGTAAGCAAAAATTGAGAAGAAGGACTCTGCTTTCCAGGAGCTTGGTTGTCAGATTGGAAAGAGGAAGTGTGTATTTCTAGGGATTCATCCAGCCTTCTTGTGCTTCCGTATTGTGCCCTTCATCAGGGAAGAGTGGGCCTCAGCCGCCACATCTGCTAGCTTGTGAAGTGCAACACCATTGATTAGTAAGCACATTGCTCTCGTGTCTTGTGTCTTTATTTAAACAACCCATTAAGCTGCCAGTTTAGATCTTTATGTAGCCCTTAAGCACCTGTGAGTGTTCTGGCTCCCCATGAGTGGCGTTGAGCTAGGTGTCCAAGTGGGTGCCTTACAGGAAAATGGGTCTGTTTTCAGAAGGACCCACTTGAGTCTGGGGTTGCTTGCCTTAGAAGCATTTTGTGGCAACTCTTTAGGTCAATTACAAAAGGCTAAATGAAGAACTGTAAAAAAAAAATACCACAATTTAGCTTTGGCAATACAAAGTAAGACGTCAAAATAGCCTCGCTTGCCCTGGAGTTACGTGTCACAACAGTTGCTTGGAGCTGAAGGTTTAGGGAAAGGAGTCCAATAACACTTGTGAACGTTAGTTAGGAATTCTATAAAATACCCTACGGAGGAAGGTAAGTAATAGTTGTATGCCCATTTTAGGACAGAAACTGAGTCAGAAAGTAACAGACCCAAGATCCCACAGAAAGTCATATGATAAAGAAGATAACTACTGAGGAGCCAGAAGTCCTGGGTTCTAAAGACCATTAAATCACTCCTCTAGTTACCACCTCTTCCCCGCTATTTTTTCTCAGCTTTTTGAAAATAATTTGTTTTTAAATATATAAATAGACCTGTATACAGCTTGAAATAAGTCATTCAGAACTGGATTAATTCCACAAGCTGTTATTAGCGCACATTGTGTCATCAGTTTCAACAATATAATTGTCTCCCCTCTTTTGGCTAAACAGGCAGAAATTTGAATTGGAAAAAAAAAACAATGTGCCTTATAGCCAATTTCTCCTCGGGAAAATTAAAGATACTGTCCCTCTTGTTTAACTCCTTGTCTTCTACACACTCGTATATTTCTCCCTTTATATTCTCCATCTACAATGCTTTAAAAATATAGAAAACCTCTTTTAATCCCTGCCATCAGCATCCTATTGCAGCTCCTTTACACGTTCCTGTCATCTCATCTTCACCAGTATCATAGAGCAGAGATAAGGTAAGGCTTTGCAGTGCTTATGTCTGCATACACGTTTTAGTCTGAACACTCAGGAAAGGGCTGTAGAGGGAGGGATTCATTTTTGTTTTGTCATCACTTTCAAGGTCACACGGCATACAGTGCCGGTTTTACACAAAACGCAGTTACTGACTTGAATTTGGAACTTTCATCCTCTGTGGGCCTGTACAAATACAAGTGAAACCTGCCTTAGAGACCAGCAAATTAGTTTTCAATTGCCATGAATTTTTAATTGTAAAAATCATTCCACTGTCCTGTAGTTGAGTACAATGGCCCAAATTCTCAACTGGTGTAAATCAACATAGCTCTGACCATTGTTTCTTTAGCTACATTTACAGTGTAATCTAACTACAGAGTAAAACGCTTGTTGCAGCACTTGGGCTAATGTAGCAAAGCTGTTAACAACTCTCCTCCTTTTTTAACCTCAGTTTGATTCCATTGCCGAGATGTCCGAGTCTGCCAGTAGCGTTACTCTAAAAAGTTACACAATGCATTTTGAGGTACAGTTAGTGAGTATGCAACCTGTGTGCTGTGGCAACCAAACCTGGAATTAACCAAAGTGTTTTGCGTGAGAGTTTCTTGCATGGTGCATGTTTTTTTTACTGCACAACTGTTAGCAGTTGAAAATTCTGTGACAGATGATCCAAAGTTGTGTATAGTTGCAGGTGCATAGTTGTGTGTTACAGTACTGTGTGTGTTTCGGTATGTTAGAAAAAACATTAGGGGCTCTACTTGTCAATTTATCAAATAATTTGTTTTACACAACATTCTGGAAAACCAGAGAGCAAGAAAGGTCAAAGGACATTTAGAGACAACAGAGTTGCACAAGGTCACAAAACATTTTCTGAAAAGCTAATTGCTAAAATTGCCAGGTATTGTCCCCTGGCAGATAAGCCAGGCACTTCCTAGCCTTAGAGTGTTGCATCAGTTGGCTATTTCCTGGTTCTAAAATGGAATGGCAATTACTGTGGTGCTGTATTTCAATTGTATGCTTAACAAGAGATCTTCAAGAGATCACCTTGTTAAACCGCATTGCAGCAAGCCCTTGTTTCCACAGGGAACAATAGCTGGAGCTAGTGATAATGATGTTCTGTTATCAGCCTAAAAACCTCTACCATTAACATGTTACTTTACTACTATGGTTTCTACTACAAAGTTAGTTAGTTATTTTCAAGGGCTTTATTTTACAACAGAGATTTATTTGAGCTGAAATGTTAATCTATTACATTTCTCATGTAAATCTTTCATAAGCACATCCCTTTTATTCCAATCTTCCTAGGGACTAGCAGATACAAAAATTCCAGGACCCGGCTCTCCTTTGAGTAATCGTAGCAACCAAAGCGCTTCCATCCTACCAATACCGAGTCAAAGGCAGATGAGTCGTACCTACTCCCAGGGTTCTTTACATCGCAGTGTTAGTCAACTTATTGATGCCTATGACAAGAAATCCCTTGTAGAAGATTCTGTGTGGGATACTATTATACATGGTCATGATAGTGGTTTGGTAAGTTCTTAAGCTAGCTCTCCAATTTCATGATTTAGCCATGAGTGTAGGCATATTTGGCATTATCTTAGTAACTGAACATTTACCAAAATACTGGGCAAAATTTCTAAATGCATCTAAGCCCAGATCCTCAAAGATAATGAGAGTTACTTGCCTAAATACCTTTGAGGCTGTGGGGCCTAAGGACTAACCTAAATCCTATTTTCAGAAGTAGCTAAGTCACTTCTGAAAGTGAGACCTGGGCTCATGAATCACAAAGGTGCTTTTGGAAATGCTACCCACTAACGATTTTACACAGTTAAGCTCCCCTATACACCAGACATTTTATTCCTTTCTGCACATAACTACAGCGAAAACATGACATTCGGCAAGTTGCTTCAGTAGTCAGTCTGGCTCTCATGCAGTTTCTAAAATCTGGTATAATAAAAGTAGTACAATCCCCTGGAGTGGATGCAATTCTACCACTGTAAAGGTGCTTAAAGCAGTACAAGATATTCACCTAAATGTATGGGAATTAACGATAATGTTATAGTGACAAAAAGTCTTGTAGCACCTTATAGACTAACAGATGTTTTGGATCATAACCTTCCGTGGGCTAAGACCCACTTCATCAGATGAATGTACATTTTTGTACATCTGCTTTTGCAGATCCAGACTAACAGGGCTACCCCTCTGATACTATACTGTCATAAAATCATATCCCTCACCCAATTAGTTAAAGCTGTGTCTCGACCAGGTTTTAGTGTGAATCAGTTTGATAATGCAGTCAAGTATTGTGACTGTGCATGTAGCAAGTCTGTTTTCTTTTGAACAACAAATCTCAGTTACTGCTGGGGGGGTTTTTTGTTCTATGACTAGGTCAGTATTTATAATTTTTTACTTATTAGCCAAAGCACTTGCTGTTTTTTTCCCTCCTGTAGTATGTGGATGATGAAGACCTTGTGAATGCCATCAAAGGCTTCAGTACAGTAACTAAAGAACATACAACCTTCACTGACACCAAGTTGTGAGAATTATTGGAGTAAGTACCACAGCCAACCCAAAACAGTTGGAGCACAAAATCTTTGTTTTGTTCAATTTAACATGTAGAAATTAATTTCTAATGTAACAGGTTTAGGATTATGTTGTAAGAAGTGTGCCTACTGGAACTTTAGCAATATGATTACATTTTCTAGGAGTATTGTTATAACAGCCAAGCATATAGTTCTGTACTGTGAATGTGCTTTCTACATATCGATCAGTGTTAAATATTGTACAGTACGATTTCAAAGGTAGAAGAATGTCCTATTGTACGTACAACCTTGTGTCACAGTACTGGCAAGACCTTAAATAGCCAGTATTATATACAGAGAAGTTTCACAAAGGCTTACTTTTAACTGCTGCACATACCTAATCTTGAAACTTTATAATGTAATGAAACATGATTACTGTGGTGAAAAAAGGTTTTTGGTCAACAAGTATATAAAAATGTAGAATAAATTTAGATCTGTTCTTAAGAGCTTTACAACCCAGTTTGCTCACTTTAATTAAGACAAAGAAGGAAGAGTCACTTCTGTCTATAAAATATTGCTACAGATGCAAAAGCACAGAAAATTTGTGCAACTGGCCATCCAGTCAGAAACCCTAAAATGTCCATGTCCATTTCAATTTACTTTAAATTATGTACAACAGGAGATTGATTTAAAATCACCAAAGATGTGAGCCTGGGACATCTAGAGTCCTCTCAATTTCCCAGATTAAGATTTGAGTGTGTTCAGAAACTTGCCACACTAGACTTGGCAAGAGTAAATTTGAAATGTCTAAAGATTTAACTTACTGAAAGCTGTTCTGGATTTTACTCATATGTATTGTAGTTTCTAGTGGCTGCCCTTTGGTGTTGGTCTTAGAGAAATAAGTCAGGATGATCATAGCTCTAAAAACATTTCTTAAATTATTTTAATATGTTAAAGACAGGCCTTATTCCTGTTAAATCTGTGATGGTCAGCTGCTTCAATGTTTAGCATTGTGATGAAGCCTGTCCCCTAAAACTATCTTGGTTGTCATGCATTTGGCATGATCCTTACATTTTGCAATTGGAAATTGCTTTGAGAAACTGTGAAATGCAAACAGCAGCAAATGAGGAAAGGGATGTTACAAAAACAAAGTGACAAAAAACCCCACCCATAACAAACTTTGCAGGAAAAAAGAAAGAGCTACTACAACTTTGTTTTAAAGAGACAGGTCTCATTGTTTCTATTTTCTGTCCAAACTGCTACGAGTAAAACAGAATACCTATGAGCTGAACTAGAACGTTATGGCCCCTAGATGAATTCTGCTTACTGTAATGTGAACAATTATTGCCAGTATTTGTTTTAACATACATTTAGGACTATACAGAATTCTGTTCTTCCCTTCCCTCATACCTTACTCTAAAATAGTCTCATTTAAATGAATCAGTAAGGAAATACTCAAAAGGAATAAGGAGGCAAAATTCAAGTACTGGCTGTTATGGTGTACACGTTGCAATACTATCAATTTCTTATACAGTGTACCGTACAGATTCGATTATCTTAAATTATTTCTGTGGTAGGGGAAAAAAGCATTGTATAGTTCAAACTGTTGTAATTTGTTTATTTTCAAGAATAGGATTCTGTTGTGCCTGTAAATTAATCTGAAAATATAGATTAATAAAAGGTTACATCTAAATTCCATACAAGTATTTTTGTGTTTAAAAATTAGGCTGCATGTACAAGCTTGATATTAGTGTTACAATAAGAAAGTAGTGACACCGTGCTGTCTTTTCTCCACTTCACCTTTTAAACAATCAACAAAATTAAAAACTGGGCTATTTAGCAACAGAAAGTTCAAAACAGATGTGGTACAGGATTGTCTACTGGCCAAGGGAGATGATCAATGATGGCATTCATAATGTAATATTCCTACCCTACAGATCAATTCAAAATTTATTAAAATAAGCTACTTTATAGAGATTGATTGGTCAAAAAAAAAGAAAGTCAGATATGAGATTGACCAGTCATCTTATTTCACTTGCAAGCACCCATTAAAGCTTGGCTTATTTTTAGTATGTAAATATTATGGCAATGGTTTTATCCAAAGACTTTCTCCCTTTTTAAAAATATGGTTATTCCTTATGTGGAAATGTCCCAAGTTTTCCACTAGCATTATTGTGCAATGTACAAAAAATACAAATGGAGACTTGGAGTAACAGCACTTTCCACTGCCTCTGGTTAAAAAAACCCTCATTCAGCTACACCTCCTGTTCTTGCTGATGTTTCCTTTCCCAACAACTGTCTGAAGAGCAGCATCTTTAGTTTGCACTTCAAGACCTGAACAAAAATCATTGTACAACTGCAAAACTGAGCATGATAGTCACTGACTTGTACCATGAACTACTAGCAACAGAAGTCATGTACACAGCCCAACAGTACTAAGAGGAGCATTTCTAAGGTGGGTCTAAAGTTAGCTTCCATAAGTAGAAGGGAATGAAAGGATTAAGAAGAAAAGTGTGAACACTGCATAAGTAAAGGAATACCACAGCATTCAATACTTAAGTAGAACTCTACAAATATAGTGCATTCATGCCATCGAATGAAGTAGATTTAATTTCCCCCTATTAATATGAAAGAATATAATGTTTAGTACAGTAAAGCTTAAGAACCCACCAAGAAGCAGGCCTCTCTGTGCAAAAAAAGTAGTAGATATAATTCATCCCCTGAAGAGTTTACAATCTAAATTGACACAGGATAAGGAAAGAAATAGGACTGAACAATGTAATGGCTGCAAACAGCCTCTCTTTTTGGATGGAGGAGATAAGCTAAGTGGAAAGAAGGGGACAGGGCAGGTGTGAATCTGAGGTGAAAGGGAGGGAAAAGAAGAGGGTTGGAGCAAAGACCCAATAAGCACAGGGGCAAGAGAGTTTTGAGAAGGTACCTGCTTTAGATGCTCTTATGGCAGTGTGTCAGGGTGTGGCTCCTTCCTCCAGTTTTTCCCCCAACACTACATGCCTGGGAGCACTGGCCCCAGCTGGCATCTATTTTACCCCTCCCCGCAGCAGTTCCTGCTTTGGTGGCTCCTAGCGGCTGGAGTCTCAAAGTAGGATTATAATTTGAAAAGTATCTAAAACTACCAGCCTGGGTTTCCTCCATCACTCTGAAAATTGAAAATAAAGCTGGTTGTCACATCACCACACCAAATACTGCATACCTATTTGTATAACCCCACTCAAAGTCTGAGCCAAAAAAAAATAAAAACAGCTTGAAACTTTCAGCTCACTGGGTGCACTTGCAAGACTAACTTTACAAAACTAATTGTAAAATGAGCCCGTTTGACATGATGTTATTAACTAATGCACAATGCTTTTCACTTTGAATTTTTCAGAACAGAACTACACTGACCTCAGGCTAAGGATCCAATTTTCCCCTTATATTTTATGGCAAATGACATCAAGCACAAGAGTAATAATCAAAAAACACATCCTATAATGCTCTACTACGAAGAGCGCTGCATCGCTTGAAAAATTATCTTTCAACAGAAGCTGGTCTAATAGAAGCTATCAATCACCTAATCCGCCTTGTGTCTCTAATATCTTGGGACCAAAGGGCTACAATCCTGCATTCTCTTAAAGAATCATTTCAGCCTCTTCTTTAAAAAGAGTTAAAATTTGAGGAAGGAGAAAAGGACACTAACTCATTTGTTTTTCCAAATATGCAGGTCTTAACACATTTAAAAGTAGCTAAAACTTCATAAGTCATGGCTCCTAAATGCCTGGTAGACTGTCCTAGTGCATAACCAACCAAAATAGCTGGCACCTTTCACAGGCTCCAGCCTTACCTGGCTCAAGACACCAGAATCTCAGGTCCTTCAAAGCTCTCATCCAAATTTGTGGAAACTATCTGCAAAGAAACTGACGTATGTATTAAGGACCACAATTAGAACAAAAGACACCCCTACACTAGCAAATCTCAGTAACTTAACATTTCCAGCTAAAGTCTGCACATTAATGTATTTTTATAAAGATACATTGCTTTGCCATAAAATTGTAGAGGAGGTATCAACTTAACTTTTATTGAAGATTAGTACTACTGTTGCTGTAAGGAAGATGTGGGGGAACTTGTATTTCTGGTTGAAGGTTGGAAATCCCATGATCTGGAGGAGCTACCACCACTATGGCATCATTGTATATTAGCAAGCTTAGAGGAATGTGTGACTAGCCTAGTAAGTTTTCTAACGAGATATGTAGTCTATTTCTTGGACATTAGTGTTCTATACAGTAATAAGCAACAAAATTTGAGCCCCCCCCCCACAAGAGGTTATAGTTTATAATTTCAAGTATTTGAAAGATCTACAAAAGATAAATGAGGAAAAAAGTAAGGTAATAACATTCATTTGTATTTTAACATTAGGACCAAGATATGCAAAATAATGTTTTCCAGAATCTGTAAGCATAAAGACTTTTTGAATTTGTTTCAGAAACAAAAAAATTGTAGCACATAACTGTCAAATATCAATAATGAAAAAACAGTCACTCTACAAACAAGGCAAACTTCAGCAAGAGAAGCTTTTAGCATCCAGCTAATTTTCTATTTTATATCATCTTGAAGGAGGTGAAAGGGCAAGATGGGTGACTCCAAGGAATTGCACATAATATCCATGGTAACTTTAATGGCCAGAAAGCAGGTGTCAGGCATTTAATATTTTGGTGATTGCAAAGGTAAGGTCCAGTAATAGGACTTAGAAAGCTACCTATAAAACTCTTCCTATGACAAATACTGTAGTGCATGCTGGACTTCCTAAAACAGGATTTTACATCAGTGTTTTGTACCAAGTAGTGTTTGGCTTTATACAATATGAAAATGCAGTACATCAATTTAGAGTATGTTTGCTGGTTGTGCGGTAAACCGAAGTTGTTGAGATGCACTATGAAAACTTATTACAGTTTTAACTCTTTCAGTTAGACACACTCAAATGAAGCCTTTTTAAAAAGGATAAATCTGTAGTGTAAAAGTTACATCCAGTTAAGTGTTAAACTTTCATCTGAACCCTTGAAAACAAATGTACATCACTGTTAGCATTTTCACAAGCTATAGTCTTGGCAGGCAGAGTCACTTTTCTTGTGGCGTGGCGATGTCGTGGTCTTTGTGGGTGATGGGGACGCTGTACCAGGTGATTCAGGCCCTCCTTCCACAATAACGGGTGACGATGCCAGAGGAGGTACCTTCTTTCTTCCCAAGAACCCTCCTCCATCAAAACCACTTTTCTTTTTATTCTCTACTTTGTTCTCAATTTCATCATCTGGCCCTCTTTTCTTCACTTCTGAAGAGCCTTCAGGCATTTTCTGAACCTCTGCCCCAGTGTCTGATGATGTTCTAGTAGCTCTTACTTCAAGAACTGTTGCCTTTTTGTCCGTTGGATTGCTCTCACCTGCTACTGCCTTCTTCATTTCAGCTTGTACTGGACTCAGATTGCCAGTCTCAGGGACAGCCTTGTCCACCATACTACTGTTCATATTAAAAGTGTGAAAGTCCTTGTAACTGTGAAAGCTCTCAGTCCGTCTTGCCCTTGCTAATAAAGGACTCTCTCGATATGGCCTTACTGAGCCATATGTAGCAGCTTCCTGGATGGTTTCATGGTGCTGTAACTGGAGACTGAAAACACATTCAACAGTAAAACATTTCTCCCTCCTTTCTCATATCATGGGTTACAACAAATACTGATGCGAACAAACATCACTGCCACCCTCCTCAGAAAGACTTCAGGTTTCAGAGGTAAGAAACATGCAGCACATTGTTCCCTCTCTCTATTTGTGAAGAGTATATTGGATTCCCAGATGTGTTACAGAGCATACACATATAATCCAGGGGAATAACACTTCTAAACACCTGAGGCCTGATATCCTGTCAGCTGCATGAGTGCTATCCAAAGAGAAATACGATTTTTGAGGGAGGAAGTTTCAGGACTATTAATCCCAGAGCACACTACGCTGTGCTTGTCCTATAATTGGCAGTGGAATGTGCGCAGGATTTCTAATCTGCCTATCTCTGTGAGCAAGGGCTCACTCATTCCCTAAATTGTACACATGCAACTCCAATGGGAGCAGTGTCCCAAAAACATCAGGGCACTTATTTAGGTGCCCAAATATGGACTAAGGGGTGCCTAAAATTAGACACAAGTTTGAAAGTTTTCTCCTAAGTCTTGGAACACATAGCTGATAGTATATCCTGTGGATCTTCAGCCTACCTAGAGCTTGAGTCCCGCAGACGGCTTTGTTGAACTACTGAAGTTGCTGGGCTGATGTTAGGAGTAGCGCAGCGTGAGGTGCTTAGATCACACTGATCAAGTAATTTAAGCAGCTCCTCTTCTGTTGGACCCCCTACATCTTAGACAAGAAAGATAGTGGTCACTGATCACTTCTAC
Source organism: Dermatemys mawii (assembly GCA_007922305.1). NCBI lineage: Eukaryota > Metazoa > Chordata > Testudines > Dermatemydidae > Dermatemys > Dermatemys mawii. Next base: position 13,466,237 of record ML677362.1, read on the forward strand.
TGCAAGCAATTGAGCCAAAAAAATAAGTTTTGCTGCATTACAACCTACCCTTCTCTTCACTTTTATTAACCATGTCCATTGCTGTGGTCAAATCCCACATCTGAATACTGCCATTTGAATGACCTGTAAAGAGGTAACGTCGTGGTCTTGAGCCCATTCTACTGGATCCTTCACATTCTCGTACAGTAAACGAAGAAATTGTGGTACAGTCTACGGCCTGGATCTCACATATTCTACAAAAAAGCATTTAACACAATTACAGGTTATAATTTTAAATTATAGTATCACATACCCTGGAGAGCAACTGTGAGGCTTAATTTATTAAATATTAAGATTTGTGATCTCTGGATAAAAGGTGCTATGGTTTTTTTAATGCCGAATAAAAACACCCATTTTAACTCAACACCCATTTCTAACGCATAAAATTTTTTGCAATTCACTTCTAAATGTTATTTAGTAAGATTCCAAAAGAGAAGGGAAAAGAGTACAAAGTAGCTGCTAAACATTATAAAAAAATAACCCATAATTAGTTTCCTGTTTTCTTACAGAATCTGGGTTGCAGATTTCCTGATCTTAGGTTTCCATGTGCTTCTCCAGAGAGATCTGGGCTCAGGATGTGTTCAAAGCCGGCACCATATAAAGTATTGCACAAGACCAGTATGTAATTTCCACTGCTGTCAGTTTTTAAAGTTTACTGAACAAGTTCCTTCAAACATGTCACAGTTACTTGTTCTTATAGAGAAACAAAATCCAGGGCAACTCTGGATTTAAAAGCTATCCAGTTGAAGCAAAGAGAGTTTATTTAAATTCAGAAAATTTCTCACCACGATGAAAAGATAAGAATTACATGAGAGGAAAAAATTAGGTTTGGAATGAAATGACTAAAGTTTAGGGTAGCTGTGATGTCACTCACCCAACAGTAAAATCAGGAAGCCTCTAAAACCCCGGAAAGGTTAGCCACCTCTGTCCTGTTCCTACTTATTGTTCCATTTTTTTAAGACACGTGAGGACAGATTCCACCACTGTCATAGCCCATGGTAAGTACCTCCATATTGGGGATTTAGTTATAGGGCAAGTGTGACAAGCCAGGGTATGAATCTACAGCACAGTTTCAGAGTGCATAGCAATATGCTAACCTGTACTCCGAGGCTCTGACTGTGCTGTAGAAGTGTCCATACCGGACATTAGCCTGCGGCAAGCTAGTGTACTATAGATTCACACCCTGACTTGTCATGCAGTATTTTACCATGTAGACCAACCCTAGGAGTCCACAGTACATTTGCTTTCTGCACCTCCACTGTGTTTTCAGAAACAAGTTTTTATTTGTGAACAAAACAAACAGGATATTCAAACTGAAACTTTCTTCTGCATTGCATGAATTAAGGGGAAGAGAAAATGGCTAAGCAATGAGAATTCCTTTTTTGCTTTACTCATAACTATTGAGATTACTGTGGCCTCAAAATTTTAAATTGTGGTTTAATAAAGTCATCAAAGAATTAGAGTTTGATTAGAATACAAGAGTCTTTCCAGGACAGGAAACAAAAAACAGGTCAGAGTTGAAAATGGTTTTGAGTTATTAGTTTGTTAAAATTTATCCTAATATAACACCAATTTTAATAAACATTTGGCAGTTTCCTCACTGTGTATGCACAGAACATTAAATCACAGTGATTTATAACATTCATTGGGACAATAATTTGGCCTCCAACCATATTATGGGCTTCTAATGCTATTTGTTTAAAAAACAAACAAGCTGTCAAATGGATAGCCTAGGTGCATGGAAAATGTACTCTCTGGATTAATTCCTTTAACAGTTACTTATGACTATATGTAATGTGGTTTGATGCAAAGAAGATTGATTCTCTTCAGTTTTTATTCATTAAAAGATTAACCGATGACAGGCCACAGTGATACAGATATTAGGTACTGGTGAACTGTTAACAGCCATGGCTATACTAGCACTTTAAAATTAATATTCAGGGCTTTCAAGATCCTGTTAGCTACTGCCACGCCAGCTTTGGCTTTCATTTATTTTAAAACTAAAAATAAGCACAATATCAGTTTTTTAATGAAAGGTAGCAATATACACCAACATATGGAAAAAGAGAAGACAGCTCTAAAATCAGGAACATAATTAAGCATCCATTAAGAGAGTACACATAGTAAGCAAGTTAAATGCAAACTGGCTGCAGACAAAGTACAATTTTATTGTTATGCTATAAGTAAAACCCAAACTGATTTTTTATCCTTATGTAGCTCTTTTTATCCAATGCTAATCAGCACTTTTCAAATATTTATTGTCTCAAAATATCCCTGGAAGTTAGAGTATATCCATTTTACATATAGGTAAAGAGAGACACCTTCACTAGCCCATGGTCACAGTGAGCTAGTATCAATGCCAGAAAGATAACCTCAGGGGGTCCTAACTCCCAGTTCCCCATTTTGCCCATGAATGAGGACTGGGAGTACCGAAGCAAAGTGAGAAATGAGTTCTATACAGCATCTTTGTGCTCTCATTTGCTAGCACAAGCATCAGAGCCAACAATCTTAGTGTCAGCTCTTGGATATGTACAGTAAGTGGATTTTATCAGAGATAAAGCAAATGACTAGTGCTTTTACCTTTTCCCAGTAGAAGACAACCTGACAAAGAGTTTGTTAGTGACAGGAACAACTTTTTGGATAAACACTTGTTGATCGTCACGCTCTCCAAATGGTCCTACATTTAGAAAGAGAAACTAAGCATTTCAAAACACATTACTCCAAAAAATTATTGGGAAAAAATGTAACCATTCCTACTCTGTCTAGAAATGAAAATTACTCACACAGATTCAGTCTGATTAAAGGAAACAGGAACCTACTGATACCTAGCTTAGCAAAACACCACACTAATTTTGCATTGTGATTAGTTACTGACAAGTCACAATGGAAAACCCAAACTGAAAGGTTACTCATTTATTCTGAGTAATTCTGAACTACCAAGGAAGTTGTTCACTGGAGACTGTCAAATCATTTTTTTTTTGTTTTTTTTAAACAGAAAATAAAACCTTATCTGTGTAATTTTCCATTATTCTACTATAAAGGGTTAATATGTTACAATGTACTGCAAGAAAATATTTATAGGATCTGAAATATAATATGGGGTCCATCACCTCTTGGTCACTAATATGACCAAATTTTCTAGGGTCTGATTTTTCATTATTGCTGAGCACCTGTTCCTCCCTCTAATGTCAAGCAGAGATGCAGGTGCCTCATAAAATTGAAAAAAAAAAAAGAAAAAAAAAATCAGACCCATAGTGACTGAAAAGTTCTTTACAGCTGTTTGGTAGCACCTGTGAAAGAGGTTGGAGGCCTTAATTCAATTATTAACAGATCGCCCATCAATTTTCTTTGGGGGGGGGGGGGGGTTTGAGGTAGAGGGCGGAGGCTAAACTTCTTAACAGGAAAGAACCAAGGGAACCTTACTCTCAAAAGTGGATGGCATCTCCATGTGTAACATTTTGCACTAGACCAAGACCCTACAATACCAACACTGTAAAAAGTTAAAAGCAAATTTATCAATATATGTATTACAGGAGTACCTGGAAGCCTCAGTAAAGGCTCAGTGTGTTAGGTGTGTATAAATAAGACAGTCCTTACCTCAGAAAGCACAATTTAAGATTATAACAAGAACCTTTTGATGGACAAAAAAACCCAAATAGGGTGTCTTTTCAGCTTGCGACCTGCCTACCCATTCAGTGTTCTGTAAAGAGCATCATGCCACAACAGATGCAATACTAGTCTTTACTTAGGGTTTGCACAATTCTGTTGGTTTTGTGACAGTTTCAATGTAGTTTTGAAATGTAATACGAGTATAATGTTAAATATTAGACACATGCATAATCTTAATTTTTGTTTAATTTACAAAAGGTGATAGCACATTTTAAAACAAACCCAAAAATCTCATGTGTATCAGTTTTAATAATCTCAATCTGGTTATATCTCTCTATAAAAATGCTATCAAAAAGGTTTATATTAGACAACCAGCAGATTCTAGGTAATTTATAGAAATCACAAGGCACAACTTCTCTTAAATGGGTCCCTCTGGGAAACCAATATGCTCAGAAAGTCAAACCAAATTAATTCTAGCTGGAATTAGTTTTCAAAACAGGATTATTATAGGTATGCTACAGTATTATCCAAATGCAAGCTGATTATGCTGTAATTACTCTGGTGTAAATCAGACTCTCACACCTGATGTCAATGGAGTCACATGAATGTGAAGCGAGAGCAGAATCAGGCTAAGTGCCTCCAATGAACCTTCCAGAGCACAAAAGCCCTCCAAAAGTCCAGTCCACGAAACAATGGAGAAAACATTTTGCTTACCTATGTCATTTCCCGAAGAGTAACTACCATGGCTCTCTGTTTCCTCCAAGGACAAGATTTTAAATGAAGCTAAGGGAGTAGACCCTGGCTGTGTGGAAATCATTCCTCTGAATCGAGTCACTGTCCATGTCCGAACGTGGTTGTTGTCGGCACAAACTAGACAGGGAAAAAAAGAAAAAAAACCAGAAACATTGGAGTATTTACCAGAGATTAAAGACTGTTTTTAAAACACCTTTTATTTATAAGCCATAACATTTAGGATGTAATTACAATTATCTGGTCTTTCAAAGTATGTTTACACAGCAACCAGACATACGCAGCTGGCCCATGCTAGCTGACTCGGGCTTAGGCTGTTTCATTGCTATGTAGACTTCCAGGTTCGAACTGGAGCCTGGGTTCCAGGACCCTGCAAGGGTTTTCTTTGCTGTGTGGACATGCCCTCAGTAATAAAAAAAACACCAACTTCAGAGCAAGTTCAATACAATGCGTTCAATCAATTGCGATAACAAAATGACAGAAAGTGTGGTCATCAATAGTTCAATTACTTATTTTGTTTTCTGAATCAAACTGCCTACAGAAGCCTTAAAAGTAGCAATACATTCTGAATAAATTTGGACTGTAAAAGTTACAAACATTTGAAAAGTGGATATTTTTCACCTGTGCATACTGCGTGTACAGTGCAACTCCTGATTTCTAAGTCTGATAATAGTTTTAGCTGTGGATTATACAAGTCACAAAGCTTTTCTGCCTTGGTTTTCCCATCTATAAAGTAGGAATATCATAATTTACCAACCGTGTAGTGCTGTTGTAAGGTTACATCTTACTGTTGTTGCAGTCTCTCACACACACACTTGCATGCAGTGTTGTAGCTAGGTCAGTCTCATATTAGAGAGACAAGGCGGGTGAGGTAATAATACGTAGTTCAAAAGCTTGTCTTTCTCACCAAGGGAAGTTGCTCCAATAAATACTCCTGCGCAATGCAGAATTTGTGCAGGATTTTGTTTTTCCCGAAGAACTGGCACTGCTGACTGCCATTAGGGGATGCTGGACCTGGTAGAGCCCAGCACCTAGTTCACTTGCATGGGAGGCACAGGCAGACTGTGTTCCAGGTTTGCCAGCCCCATTCAGTCACATGGTGCAGCCAGGCCCCCTCCCTGGGTGGCAACTGCCAGAGCTTGCAGGAAGGAGCTGCTGCTTTCCATGAGGGGAAGTTGAGGGTGAGGGGGGACTATGACTGAAATTGTTCCAGAGGCGACCAAATCTTAAAATTGTGCTCCCCACTAACAGCAGGTATGAGTCGTCACTGCCCAACGGGGCAGTAATGAAGCTGTGCAGAGCGGAACCTGTGGCTGGGCTCTGGGGCAAGGAGGAGGGGTGCAGGAATCTGGGCTAGACAGCACCCCGCAGCTGAGCTCTGAGGGAAGAGGGCGCATGTGTCTGGCCCTGTGCAGGAATGAGTCGGAGAGGCCCCCCACACAGCCCCTCCTGCATCTCCCAAATATCGTCTCCCAGTACACACACACACACACACACACACACACACACACTTAATGCCCTCTAATACCCGCCTCCAGCACACACACATCCCTCCAGCAGCAGAGTCCTCTGTTTTGGAACTTTAAATATGGAAACCCTACAGGGACAGGGCAAAAACAAACAAGAATTGCCTATAAAAGAACAGAGGGGCAGAATTTTCCTCCAAAATGTGCCCATCTGGCACGAGTCACACCCCCAGTCTGACATGCCCTTCAACAGCATAACAGAGAAACAGGAACAGGGTTGTTGTATGGGTTTCTTAAATTCTCTACTCCTGGGGGGATCTTTTTTTGTTGTCTGTACTGTTACAGACATGCTGGCTGACAGTATTTTTAAATAAATTACCACAATAAATGAAACTGATGTAATTATTTTGTGTTATTTTGACAAAGAAAATATGCAGAGTTTTAAAATATAAGGTGCAGAATTCCCCAGGAATAAATAAAAGTTATCAACTCACCCACCTCATCACACACACTTGCTATTCTCGTAAACAAACCATCTCAGTCATAACTGCATCTCAAAATTAAACAACTGACAACAGAGCAACAGTCACTGGACCAGCTTGCTGATGGAGAATTTATCATTTCTATCACTTGGAGTCTGTAAATCCAAACTGGATGTCTGTCTTTCTGAAAGAAGCTCTAGTTCAGAGGTGGGCAAACTACAGCCGGAAGCCACAACTGGCCCATGGGACCATCCTGTCCCACCCAAGCTCCCAGCTGGGGGAGGCTAGCCCCCAGCCCCTCCCCTACTATTCCTCCTTCCCCGGAGCCGCGCTGCCACATGGACAGCACTCTGGGCAGCGGGGATGCACGCTCCTGTGAGGCAGCGCAGCAGTGTGTCTGGCTCCAGCAGGGCGGTGTGGCTGCCAGACATGCTGCTCTGAGCGGCATGGTAAGAGGGCCAGGGAGTTGGATAAGGGGCAGGAGTCCTGGCTGGTGGTGGGGCAGTTAGCAGACAGTGAGCAGGGAGCAGTTGGATGGGGTAAGGTTCGGGAGAGGAGGCAGTTGGGGGATGGGGAGGGTTGGATGAGCATGGGAGTCCCAGGGGGGTCTGTTGGGGGCGGAGGTGTGGATAGGGGTTGGGGTACTCAGGGGACCAGGAGCAGGGGGGGTTGGATAGGGAGTGGGGCCCTGGGAAGGGGAAGTGAGGGGATAAAGAGCATGGGGGTTGGATGGGTCCGAGGTCCTGAGGGGGGCAGTCAGGAGGCGGGAAGTTGGAGGGGTCAGATGGGGGCAGGGGTCAGGCTGTTTGGGGAGGCACAGCCTTCCCTACCGGGCCTTCCATACAGTTTTACAACCCCGATGTGGTTGTTGGGCCAAAAAGTTTGCAGACCCCTGCTCTAGCTCAATCTCAGAATTCCTGAACTTCACAGTGTCACTTACATAACTGGTATGAATAATACCTGCTACTGCAGCAGTTACTAGGTGAGCGTCTCTCGCTTGTGTTATACACGAAGTTAGGCTAGATGACCATAACGGTCCCTTCTGGCTTCAAAATCCAATTAAACCTATGTACCACAAATTATTTTAACACATGAAATTACAGTGTTTCAAAATTACGTATTCAAGAACATGCATCTTGGGCTAAATCAGTGGCTCTCAAACTTACCATTTGAATGACCCCCTTTGCACATCCAGCCTCCGATCGCGATCCTGGTATATCCACTGAAATGCCGCCAAATTGAACGTTTCTGCTCTTGGCGGAATTCAGCGGCCATACCCATGCATGCGAGCACGTCCACCGAAATGCCGGCGAAAGTGGAAACAGTCACTTTGGTGCTATTTTGGACATGCTCACACGCATGGGTACGTCCGCTGAAATGCTGGCGAAAGCAGAAACGTTCAATTTGGAGGTATTCCAGCAGCGTCGGGGGCTCGTGACCCCCCTGGAACCGGGACGCAACCCCCTGAGGAGTCGCGATCCCTAATTTGAGAACCACTGGACTAAATCTACACTTACAGCAGTGTGTAGAGTTCAAAACACTACATCTGTAGCTACGTGCCACAGGTAAAGGCTCCAGTGGAGGGGAAAGGCTCCGGCAGCTCCCTGCTGCTGGAGCCTTTCACTGTGGCAAAGAAAGGCTCTGGCAGGGGCAGACAGCTCCTTTCTCCGCTGCCTCCACACTACAGAGCCCTTCACTGCAACAGGAAAAAGCTCCAGCAGTGGACACTCCACTGCTGAAAACAGCAACGTAGGCATAGGGGGCACTGCCCAGACATGTAGAGATCTGTGCAGTGGATATACCCTGAGGGGTCCGGCACATAAAGCACTCTGTTTTATTTGCCTAAGCCATGTCTCACCATCTACACTGCTCTTTATACCTGTGCTAGCTGGGTGTGAAGTGTCTGTACTCTATACGCTGCTGTAGCCTTGCATGCATTGACCGTTAAAACAAATGAAAACATATTTATTTCAGTCATATATTCAATTAAATTTGAGTTTATTTGAATATGCTCACATTCAGATAAAGACGTATACAGCATTTACAGCAAAGATTTGCACACACACCCACAAACCCACTCGGGAATTCATTTCAACTATTTCTTATTTTCCCGCTTTGTTAGACGGTGTTATGAATAAGGTCTAATACGCACAAGAATCGTACTCTATTTTATGATTCTCTGTCCATATGCAACATACCTCCACCCAATTTTATTAACTGGAAATTTACAGCTATATGCACAACTGTTGGTTCTGATAACAGACTGGTTTCAGAAATTAGTATATTAGACATTTTTATTATTTTTTCTGGAACATGCTTATCATGAATTGCTGCAAATGGAACACAATCTATTGTACAGATATTAAACATCTTATAAAGACCAAGATTAGGACAAGCCTAGATAATTTTAACTCAATTTTTGTTGTATGGAGATACTAAAATGAGATGTATTGTAACATCAGTATAATTAATGGAAATCTCCTTAAGTAAGTTTGCAATGCCATTAATCTTTTTAGAAGTTTTTTTTCTTAATATGCTGTTCTGTACGTAATCTACTATGTTTAGTAATTCCAAATGATGGGATTTGAAGAAGGGAGAGACAAGGAGCATGAACATTAGAAGAAACTGAAAAGGGAGAATGAGTGACACACATGTGGATCTGTACATACAAATAAGATTACCTGACACAAGGTGTTTCTCAGACAGCATGATCTTTGTAACAGGACTTCGGTGAACTGTAAAGGTCTGAAAAAGTTGAGGGCCTGACCCAACTGTTTCAGGGTGCTGTACAATCACTCTTACTGCTCCAGAGCTGGTGCCATACGCAATCTCAATCCAGTTACCACTTACACCTACAAAAGGCACAAACATTGAGATGTTTTAAACCAACCACCATTCCTCAAAGGGGGAAAAAGTTACATCAGCAGATCTGCAACACTGAATAGCTACTTATTTTAGCACAAGTATTGACATTCATTAGCGAGTGTAAATAACATGTCCTAAAAAGGGTTACATTAATTTCACCTACTCTGCAAGTATTTGCTATCTACTGTTGTGCAGTATACCCCAGTGCATCCTGCCGTTCCCCAAATCAAGGATAGGAGGGAAGAGACCAAGCAAATCCCAAAAGACATACTATACACCGGTTCCTTGCCTGTGGCCCCAAAGAGGCATTTCAGTGCTTCTTAGAGAGTTTAAAAACACGGAGACTAGCACCTGCCTTGCAAGATTCACTTCTCCTTGTGGGAGGAGATAATTATATTAAGGAAGAAAAAATGTATTTACAATAAAAGTATGGGAAAGATCAATAAAAAAAGTTGATGAAATGCCTATATCTTCATCTGAAAAAAATATCTGCATCCCACATTTAGAAATTATAACTTTCATATATCAGAGTTAGTTTTGTGGTTTTTGCTTTATCTCCAAATGGTTATGACAGTTCATGAAAGGGTGAAGTATGAGCCAGTAAAGTGAATGAAGTTTATCAATGTTGTACCATTATTTTTTAGAAAAATACCATTATGTCTACAATGTTCCGTTATGATTTTTCTTCTTCCTTAAGGCTGGGGATCACAACATCTGCTCAGAAAACACAAGATCAGAAGAGCAATCCCAAGCTGTCAAGATTAATAGTGGGAACTCTGATCTGAACCCATGTTCCTGAAGGTTTCTTAATGCTCTTTAGAGCTTGGGTGTAGAGACTCCTGGCACGCAACTTTGGCACAGTCTGACCAAACCAGAATAGGACACATAAGACTGCGGCCACCTTGTCCACATAGCTTAAGGACCAAACTGATAAGAGTTTTGGTGTTTTTGAAAGTGAAGGACTAATAAAACTGGTTCAAGTGTAGAATAAGGTGCTGTGAATATCTTCCTAAAGAGGTCTGGGAATGCAACTTAGTCCAAACCAATACTATCTGTCATTCCAAACTGTAGTATAGCCTTTCTAAAATATTTTTTTAATTAAATTCATGTCCAGGTTGACAGTCTGTACACCAATTTTAAGATTAATGAAAATTAAAATGACAATTAAACTTTTATAATTGAAAACAGCACACAATCCTTAAGGAGCCTTATCAGTGCTACTACTGTTAGAAATCTAAATCTAAAATACGAAAGTGAAATCTCTATGTACAATGAGTTTCAAGGGAATATAAATGATGCTTGATACAAACTTGTCTTGGGTGTGAGGTAGACACTGAGTGCTGTAATGGCATCATTGGAGGGATCATGATAAAGTTCTGTCACCAGAAGATCATTATCCTTCATTCGCAAGGGAAATTTCTGCATATCTGCATAAAAAAATATAAGTGATATCCAAATAAAAAACAGCAGAAATGTAAAGTCACTTTATAATAATTATTACACTTATGAACAAGAGATAATATTTCTGTTAGGAATACTTATTTTAACAAAATTGAACATTACAAACTTAATTTTGCTGTTTTTGTTCTTACCAATGTAATAAATAGAGCCATTGTTACAGCCAAGCAGTAGGAAAGATCCAGCAGTATCGTAGCTAGTGATAGGGACAACATCCTGAACCTAGTACAACAGTAAATGAAATATAAAACATTCAGTCACCATTTCCTTTCAATTCTAAAGTTCATTTGCAATTTTCTTTGATGTTTCTTGTAATATTGTTTTTTTAAATCATTTTGGTTCCTATACTGTGTAAAGCACCATACCACTATTTAAAAAAAACAAAAAACCCTTCCCACCACTGCCCCACATAGAAGTTTCAAAAGCTTTCATCATATGCCTAACTCTTCTCCCATTGAAATCAATGGGAGTTTTACCACTGAGTTCAATGGAATAGAGTTAAGCCAGCACAGAGTGTTTTCGAAAATCCCACCCTAAATATGCACATACGGACACAGAGAAACATGGCAACTAGAAGCTGTAATTATTCAGCATTATGATATTGTCAAAAGGGAAAATATCAACATTAATTATTTTCAAAAATTCTAATTTCTTCTAGAGCACTCTTTAAATAGTACATCCTAACTTTTTATATTATATGTATATATATTTTAAAATCCACAGAACAGATTTTTTTTTTCCATCTCCTTCCTGATTTTTAGCAAGGGAGAATGAATACATTCAAGAGCAACCATTCCAAGTGCATTTGAGCCTATCCCTTCTCTCCCATCCTGTGGAAACTCCTGCCTGCCAGCCCTTCCAGCAGCAGCAATGTTGAGAAAGAGCCTCCCTGTCAAGTGATCTATGAAAGGAAAAACTGGTCTCTTCCAATTCCCAAATGGTCTCTTCCAACTCATTTCTTAGCCCCACAAAGGGAGCTCAAGGGAATGAAAGGAGATCTCTGGCATCCCACGAACCCATTGGGTTCCAGTCCCATGCAGAGTCGGAACTACAAAAGGTATTGCTTCTCAATTTGAGGCCAAAAGAATGTCTCCTTTGCCTGAGATCCCTATGTAACCCTGCCCTGGATGAGAGTGTGGTCATACTTGCGCATGAGACAGAAAGTTCAAGTCACTATAAAAAGAAACCAGTCAAACTGAGTTTATAGAGAGCACAGTCAAATGCACATCAAACTGAATGAAAAAAAGATTTTCCCCTCAACCACTAGTTCAGTGTCAGTCAACTTAGCTGTCCAGCTATACCAAAAGAAGGGCAGGAGACACTTGATATACATTTAACCAGGCTGCAACTTCATTATTAGATGTCCGGAACTACCACATAGACAAATGTCCTATGTGGGGCAGAATACTCCTATTATCTCTCAGGGAGTCAAGTTGCTTTCCCTGACCGCCAACCAAGATGTGTCTGTTAGCTTGTGCGGGTTTTTTTATTTGCATTAGACCAGAGGTCGGCAACCTTCAGCACGCAGCCCCTCAGGGTAATCTGCTTGTGGGCCATGAGACCTTTTTATGTTGACTGTCTGTAGGCACACCCCCTCACACACCTCCCAGTGGCCGCAGTTTGCCATTCCTGGCCAATGGGAGCTGCGGGAAGCCATTGTCTGGGAATAGTGAACCGCGGCCACTGGGAGCTGCAGAGAGTCGTGCCTGTGGACGGTCAACGTAAACAAAATGTCTCACAGCCCATTACCCTGATGGGCTGCGTGCTGAAGGCTGCTGACCCCTGCATTAGACATTCAAATAAAAATAAGATGGAAGGAAAACTGCAGCAGTAACCAACCAACAGAGTCAATGTATACTGGCCCTGCTATGTGACTAGGGTATAACTGATTGTAACCAAGTGAGAAACCAGGGGCAAGGTGAATCTTATCAGGTCTCCTCTGTCATCTTTATTACATTCTGTGCCTGGTCTACACAAAGGACCATTTACAACCAATTCCCACCACAACTAACACCAATTCAGTTGCATGTTTCGGCAATGTTGGGAGTCCTAGGGTATGTGGCTGGTATTGGCAACGTGTCAGCTCTGTGTCAGCTAAATCTGCCCAAAAACATGGTACTGGAAAGGACTGCCAAAGGCCCTATATTAGAACTATATTAGCCCTCCTTTTCTTGCTAATATTGGTGCAAACAATACGAATTTCCTGTAAAAATTCCCTAGTATAAACATAAAAGGGAGAAAGAAAGAATTACAGTAAAAAAGGCAAGAGATGATGAGGGCATGCTGGGACAGAAAGGATTAAATGGTAAAAGAGTAAATTAGCATTTGAATTACAACATTGTGAAGTGGTAAATATTAGGACAGTTGCTGAAAAAGTGTATGACCTCAATGAAGCTATCCCAATCTGAGCTGAGGATATGGCGTGCTACGTGCTAAATTCTCTATTATGTTTACTTGAATGCACAATGCAGCAATGTACACAAGTGCAAATCTTCAAGCTTCTGAAAAAGAGTTTCAGACTAACTCATCCATTCGGTCCTGGCAGATAAAGATAATAGATATTTTAATGGTTATACTATTTTCTCATCATTTCATGAAATTTATCCAAGTAAATCAGCTATAGAAAGAAGCGCCTGTTGTAATATGTTTTGAAATCTACTGATGAAAAGTGAAATACAAGAACTAGATACTATCATCTGTTGTAAAGACTTTTGCCCTAGTCTACATTCTAATAAAATTGAATTTTGATGCCATCTCTGGTAGCAAGAATGGATGAAAGTCCATTAAACTCAGGAATACCACAAATTAGCATGATCTACAGTAAGCTTACTATAGATTCCTTCCATTAGCTGGCCACAGAAGGGAAAAAGTCATACTAAGTAATGGAACATTCACAGAAAAAAAAAAAACCAACAAACACTGAAGGACAAATTTGTGACCTCTATAAAATCACTTATGAAGCAGATTAAAACAGAAATCACGAGGAGACTTTCAAAAGGTCCAAAGAACTCAATTTACTGGGACCTACAATAAACCAAGCAGAGTAAAATTCATTCTTTATGATCTTGTTGTGAGACAGCAGCACTGCCACATTTTTCGGTGCTCCTATATAACAGACACTTGTATTTTTCCTCAACTTGGATTGAACACACAAAGCAACTTTTTCAGACCCTGGCAATTTTCGATTTGCTCAAATTCATCCTTTTATAGCACAGCTGGATTCTCTGCCAGCTGCCTAAAACTATGTCTACACTACAAGCTAGGGGTGTCATTTCCCTGCTCATGTATACACAGACACCCACTAGTGAGTATAAGTAACAGAGTAGCTGTGGTAGCCAGGGTAGCGGCAGTGGAGGGACAGCTGGGCAGTGACGCTCTGAGTACATATCCACTGGTTTCAGCTGGAGTACTGTGTCCAGTTTTGCTCAATGTACAGAAACTGGAAAGGATCCAGAGGCAAGCAACAAAGATGATCAAAGGGATGGAAAGCAAGCCATCTGAGCAAAGGCTGAAGGAACTGTGTATGTTTAGTTTGCAACAGAGGAGACCCGCCGGGCGGGGGGGGGGGAGTGAGAAACAGGATAGCAGTCTTCAGATATTTGAAAGGTTGCTACAAAAAAAATGGAGAAAAGCTGTTCTCTCTCACCATAGAGGGTGGGACAAGAGGCAATGGGTTCAAACTACAGCCTAGGCGATTTAGATTAAGTCTCTGGAAACCTTCCTAACTGTAAGAACAGTAGGACAATGGAACAGGTTGCCAAGGAGGTTGTGGAAGCTCCTTCACTGGAAGTTTTCAAAAGGAGGCTGAATACTTATCTGTCTTGGATGGTTTAGACGCAACAAACCATGCATCTTGGCAACAGATTAGACTAGATCAGTGGTTCTCAAACTGTGGGTCGGGACCCCAAAGTGGATCATGACCCTATTTTAATGGCATTGCCAGGGCCAGCATTGACTTGCTGGGACACAGGGCTCAAGCTAAGCCAGAGCTCCACCCTGACCAAGGCGGCAAGGCTCGGGCTGCGGCCCCCCTTTCTGGGGTCATGTAATAAATTTGTTGTCAGAAAGGGGTCACAGTGCAATGAAGTTTGAGAACCTCTGATCTAGATGACTCTTGCAATCCCTTCTAACTTTGTGATTCTATGTTTGTATTCGGCACAGCTCGACAGCCACTACCCACACGACCATGGCTACATTATTTTATACTTGCGCTAGCTCAGCGGTTCTCAAACTTACACGAACCGCGACCCATTTTTGCTTCCCCACAGCCGAATGGGGCACTCGGTACGTCCGCCGAAAAGCCGCCGAATGCGGAAGTGATGCTTACGGTGGCTTTTCAGCGGTGCCGGGAGCTCGCGACCCCCCCTAGGAGCACTCAGCGACCCCCGGTTTGAGAACCACTGCACTAGGTCAGAGAACTAGTGCAAGTATGTGTACACAAGCAGGGGAATCGGCCCCCTAGCTCATAGTATAGACATAGCTTTAGTGACCAGATCATGAGCAATTTTCACCTGGTACATAAAGAACTTGAGATACATCTAGAAATAAGACTAAATTACATTACAACAGTTATTACTAGCATAAATGACTAGAAACAAGCCACTGAGAATTACTATTTGGCAGACTGAAATTTTTATGTGAATTCAATACAATGCTGTCAATTTAAAAAATTGAAAACTCATTGTCCTCTGTTTACAAATTACTGATTTTCATTGCTAGTTTATCTAATGCCTATAACCCTCTTGCTATATCATATGCCATCAAAATCTTGCCTGAGGAATGAGCATTAGAGAAAGCCACCTCCGCTAGTCTGCACCAGTCTTTGAGAATCAGGGAGGAGATGCCAGAATCTATTATGGATACAGAAAAAATTACAACATCCTGAGGAGGAATTATATAAAATGCATAAGGATCTCTCTTAGCTAGAGGGAGAGTGGCTGGAAGTAGAGCTTGAACTATGGACAATTCAGAAAGAAGGGGATGGGAAAGCATCGACTAAAAGATGACTTATAAGAATATGGAGTATTTATTTTGTTTATACCAAGATCATAGGACACTGTGACCCCCCTACCCAATGTAATTGAGAATAGCTCTCCCAAAAAGGGCAGAATAAGAACTTACCGAAGCACAAAGTTTAATTTTTTTTTTGTGTTAATGACAGGGAGTTGCAAAGAAAGAATTGTACGTTTTCTAGTTTGTGAAGCAGGACTACAAAAGCCCAGGAACTAGCACTGCATTTGAGAGCATGCCCACACTAAGTGGAAGTACATTGCACAAGGCTATAATTTTCATTCCCTTTTCTAACTCAAAAGGGAGTAACTCATGTCTTTGCATAGGCCTTCTTTGTATGTTCCAAATTGAGTTGGCTTTTTTAAAAAAAAAAACAAACCCTGAAGAGTATGGGAAATGAACTGTGACATCTGCTTTATGAAAACTGCTTCATTTGCTTAATTTATGAGATCTTTTCCTTTATGCTATCTTTGGGGGTCTATGTGTTCTTCTGAAAATTCACTGTTCCTTTTCAATGAGAAATCCTGTTGCTCTAGTCATAAAATTACCCAGTTTTCAATTTAAGTACTACAATCAGGGACCCCATTTTGGTCTCCTAGCCTATTATTTTTGCCCTCGCCATCTTCAAGGGCTTTACTTACCAGCAAGCTTTTTAATATGGTTAAGAAATATGTTTTACTGCCAGAATGGTTGTAGGTGATCAACGGTTGTACAGGTTTATTTATTGTTAGGGAGAGAGGAAATATAGTTAATTGTTTCATAAATTTATATTAACTTATTGATTTCCAGAATTTGCAAATTGTTTTTGATGCCCCAGTAGCGTGTTTGACTACTCTGGCGAACCAGAGTTCTGAGACAGCTGCAATTCAGAATTCTGACACAGAATTCTACAAGGTTAGGGGTGGGAGTAACCTTTCACATCTTGATAGGGAAAGTGAAGGTTGTCAAAAATTCCTTTCCACACTAAAAATAAATCCAACTGACACCAGAAGGGAACCTAAAGCAAATTTTTGTGATAGCCCAAAGATTCTAGCAGCTATTACAGGAAGTGGTCTGCTGAGGAGATACAAAAGTCTTAGGAATCTGAGTAGGAACAGTGACCATATTAAATTGCTATACAGAATGGCAACCTTAACAAAGCTTCTTAAAAGATGTTTATAATACTACTGGTAAATTCCAGACAAAAATTCCAGTGCAGAAAGCTGCAAGTTCAGATCTGGACACCCATCCACATACTTCAAAGAGAGAGAATATTGATAGTTACTCAGTTAGGAGAACTGAAAAAAACCCTTCAGATTCTTGCCTTGCAAACATACCTATCTATGAGGTCTGAAAATAGAGGGCATATGAAGAAGCCAATTATTTTCCTAAGTTGACAGTTCCTTTCACCTTGTTCCACCAGCACATTTTGTGAAACTTTATCCGAATCAAAAGGTGGCATTACTTCAAGTATATCTCAAATGGTTTCTTCCATTTTGCATGGTGTCAATTTAGATTTTAAAAAGGCCTTTCAGCTTGTTTCATTTGATGCAAACATACAAGGTCAGCCTTCACTATGTAACTAAAAAACTGTGCCGTGATGGTTGCCTTTTTGCGCTCACTGTGTTATTCATTGGCAGGATTGTTGCTAAAGGGACAAATCAGAACTTAGTCAACTAGTGCTATGGCAGTCACAAGAGTGAGCCTCAGGTCAGTTCTGCCACTTGAGATTTGCAAGACAGCCTCTTGAATTTCATTACATTCTGTCCCTATGTTGTACCATGGAGACATTTATCTGGCTGTGTTACAAGGTTTGTTTCTTGCATGAATGCCCAACTCTTCCCTCAGTCTTTTCTGGAATCCAAGAATCTCTATTCCTGTTGTCAGAATGCATAATGTGTATATAAAAAAAAGTCACAGCACATCTATGATGTATATAGATATAAAATAAGATGCATTTGAGATATGATATACGGTGCTATCAAAAGAAGAGTCTCAGTTTGTGCCATAGTTTTCATGGTCCCAAAAGACTTGCAAACTCACATCTCAAGTTTTGGATATGCTCCTCCAAGGACTGTGGCCACTTTTCATTGTAATATATTAAATTTCCTATTGGAACCACATATCTGAATTCAAGCATGAGACCCCACTGGGAAAACAAAGCTTTTGAACGAGTGGCAATGGCTAAGGGGGAAGGTTCTGAAGACACTCATGCTTGACATTTAATATTTTTATATGCCTAAAAGTTCTCTTTTTATTTAAGAGTATAAAGAAAAGGGAATGCTCAATAGTGTTAAACAGAGATAAACTCTGAAAAATTCTATGAGACAAAGTATCTAAAGGCATGGTGCTTAAAGATATCAAAATAATAGGCACAAGTCAGAGTCTTACAATATTAAAATGCTGATATAAGAAAAATAATATTTATGCATTATCTAAAAAAGTGGATTTTGTTCTTGTTTCCTCATAAAACATATCAGTTTTTGATAAACACAGATATTAATAAAATGCTTCAATTCAACACACCTGCCAGTGCTGAGTCACAGCGTTCCACACTCCCACCTTCCCTGTATGACTAGTAGCCACCAGCTGATTGCCAATGAAGAAGAGGGCATCTACAGGGACTCCAAGACTGAACACTCCTACAAAAAACAGAGAGTCTATGAAGCTTGTTTTCAGAATAAATACAAAAAAAGAGTAAAACAGTGAAGATGGAATCTCTCCCCCCTCTCTTTAGACATACAATGAATTTAAACTATTTTTACTTCAACATGCACTGATCTGCTGAAGCAGTCAATGTGTCTTTTTGGGAAAAGTGATGTTGCAAAATAATAAATTCCTTGTTCCTCTATAGCCATCTTTATCCTAAGGCCTCAAATCATTTATGAACACCAACTAATGAAAAATCAAAATACTGTACTGAGTTCTAATTTGAAAACAAGCTCTAATTTCAAAATGTACAGTTAAAGCTGATCAGAAGTGCTGTCCACAAATGACAAAGCTCTTACACAAATTTAGCAAGAATTGTCAAAAACATAATAGTGATATGAAGGATGTATGATATTGTCTTTTGAACAAATTATTTTAGGACTATAATGATCATAAATTAACACAAACCAGTTTCCTTTTTTGCTATGGAAGCCACCTCTGTACCTAAATGAACTATTACAGGCAAATATAATTAAGCAGACAAATATATCACTTTTACTTCTTTCTATATTGCAGAAAGATAGGTCTTGTGGTTATTATATTACTAGGAAACACACACTCCAACACACATTTATAACTAATCCTGAAAGATGTGCTTATCAGGATACACTGGAAGATCCCTTACAATGAACATGATTTTGGGAAGTGCCCAAATTTGGCTTTTGGAGTTATTTTTGGTGGCATTTGACTAATTGTCACAGAAAACCCTGCTTCTAAGTCTAAAACATCTCTTTATGATCAGCCAATTATAGAAACCGAAATTGCTTAACAGTGAAGATTAACGCTATCAGAAACAACAGCCAAGCATGCATGAGCAACTTAAAAATAAAATTAACAGTTTGATTTTTTTTTTTAAGCAATCTGATAAGAGTTCTTCAACCAATATTAGGATATTTGAAGCAGTACTTTAGAAATAATAGGCCCTTATTTTTTTCTTCTTTCAAGTCTTGCACCTACTGGTCCTGTCTAAATACTTTTTGCTACATCTCTCTCACCATTTCACCACCACCCACTATGAGTATTACTGGTACTTTCACTGACATTCACCCATCACTACTCCTATTACTGGAAGTTAACCAGTACTGAGATCAAAAGAGGCTCAAAAGACAAAAAACTGAGATGAAGCTTTGATGTTCACATTTTTTGAATTCTCATTATCATCACATGAATAGGGAACTGAGTCAACCTACACACTGCAGCTGGCTCATTTCACTTCACTACAACACTTCTTTCCTTCTAGTGGCACTAACATATCACAATGACATTCAGGCCAGGTCCACACCATAAACATACACTGGTATAACTATGTTACTCAGGGGCATGAAAAATCCACACCCTTGAGTGATGCAGTTATACCAACCTAATCTTTAGTGTAGATGCACTATGTCAATGAGAGGGCTTCTTTCATCAACATAGCTACCACCTCTTGCAGAGGTGGATTAACTACGCCGACAGGAAAAGCTCTCTCTTCGGAGTAGTAGCATCTTCACTGAAGCGCTACAGTTGCGCAGCTATACCAGTGCAATTGTGCCGCTGTAGCATTAAGTGTAGAACTGCCTTCAGTCTCTCATTCAGAGTCTAGTATAACCGGTACTGACTGACAAGCTTAAATGAGTTTCCTGTAACATTTAGTGTGAAATCAAACTGTTTTTGAAGAGTCACAGCTAATCAACATTGAAGAGTTTTCATAGTTCTCCAAGTTTCTTGGGGGTGATTTGGTAGGATGCTTGCCAGTTAGATCAAACAGACAAGAAGTAACTCAGCACTAAATACTGCAGAGTTGTAAGCATAAACCTATCTTCCTTCATTATAAAACTGCTCATTAGGATACAAGCACTGCCAAGTAAGGAGTTTCTCGATGTACAGTTGTCTACTCTACTGACATTTACAGTAAGTTACACAAAGATCTTATACAGCCACTTAAATGTTTTAATAAATAATGTAGTGGCATATCTCCAAGAGTTGTGCAAATCCTTCTACTGAAGCCCAGCAGAAATCTCTTTAAGAGTATTTAAACATTGGAAATCCCCAAACAACTTGAATTGGATAAATTCAAAACGACAAAAATCAAGATGCCATTTCAAACAAAAGAATAATACTCTACTATGCTCTATGATGGCAGTCAGTAAGCTTGTTACATACTAGTGCTTTAATTATGATGCCAAATGATTTTTCAGGTCATGGAGTATCATCTCTGATGCAGATTATATTCAGCAGTACCAGGCACATAACAGTAGGCAACAATAATAATAAAAAAAAGGGAAACAACTAGAATTGATTACTCCAGAGAAGGATAAGGCTCAGGGAAATCAAGGAAGACAGCTTGAATGGTCTGAAGGAATTTAAAGCTTCACTCCTGCTTAGGCTCAACAATCTTGACAGCCATCTACAGGGAAGAGGATGGTATAAGTAATGACAGGTTCCTGTCTTAAGGGGCCCTCTCAGTAAAACACTGCTTATAGCAGCAATCCAGCAGTGGTGTCCTACGTAAGTAATATTGAAAGGAGTACAGCCTCTGGGAGAGCTCTATCATGGAGATGCCAGCCCTTGCAATTTTCTGTGGATGGTGTTGTCAGGTTCTGAAGAGCATTTGTAACAACAAATTGTTTCTTTTACAGGACATGGAAAAACTATTGCTTCACTATCCCAAGGCAGGGCTTCAAACATTTGACTCGGCATGAGAAATGGGCCAGTAGAACTATTTTATTGTTGTGTTACTGGATTGTTTAGCTTAATTGAATTGGGGGAAGTGGGGAACCCCACACATTTGAATTATAATAGCAAATTAAAAACAGAAGTGTGGAACACTTAGTTCGTAACATTGACAAACACACACAATACAGAGAGCCAGAATGTTTCTATTTTTTTTTTGTAAGACATGGAATTTTTCATAAATATTTTGATTTTTTCAATGTTTTCCCATGTTGAAAATAATGATACCAACTTTCACCATAAACATTTAGTCTGTTGGTTGTGCTGCAAAATGTTTTTTCACCCTAATTTCTGGGGGGGTGGGTTGTTGTTTTACTGACACTAAATTTTAACTGCTCAACTTACACACATAGCAGGATCTTTTCAAATATGAAATATTGTTTTCATAATTTTCAAATCTTAACTTAAAAAAATCTGTTTTCAGATTTTTTTTAAAGCTATATTGTTATATAACAAAAAAAAGGTTTTGAACTCTTGCCTGCTCCTATGTGGAATATTTAAAGATCCGAGATAAAAACAAAAAAACCTTTGCAGGTTAAGTGCTAGCTTACGAGAAAATTTTAAGTTAAATTAACCCAAAAATATTCATGTGCTGACATAAGCTGCAATAGCATAGCTGTGCTACTGTGGCAGCTACATTTATAAAAGCACCCAAGACTTATCAACCAGTTGGCTTCAGAGTTTCACAATATCTTTGAAAAAGGAAGAGTCACATAATGGAATATCTAACAGACCCTTCCATGCTCACTGATGGAGGAGAAGAAATCTAAGAAATTTCTATTTTTAGTATATAGAATTATGCTCACTCCTTTCAGAAATGTGGCATTTATGATGGCAGCACAACTACTTTCTTAGTATAACAGGGGACTCTACTCTAAAATTTCTTAAAAGGAGAAAAACCTTAAAAAAATCTAGATGATATTTTATGCTAATAACTGCACTCTGTTTTATTAATGATTAGAAAGCCAATTGAACTTGGGATAGAAAGAGCTGGGTTCTAGTCCCCATCTGGCCTGCGTGATCTTGTGAAAGACACTTCAGCTCTCTGTCCTTCAGTTTCCCCACCTGTCATATAAGAATGATAATGATTCCTCACTTCTTAGGGCTGCTCAAAAGCAATATTCATTAACTTTTGTAAAATGCTGAGACAACACTGTGAACATCAAGAAAAATTAAATATCCATTAATAAAGATATACCTTAATCTTGCATTTTGGAATGCACGTTTTAAAGTAAATTTTGTCTTTATTTTAAATAGGCCAACCTGAACTGAAACTCCCAAGTACTTTAGACCATATTTAATAATTTCACATCAATTACATTAGCTCCAATCATATCCTAGGTCTTAACATTTTAATGTTAAAAGGAAAGAGTGATAGAGAATGAACTGTACAAATTTGCAGCCAATTTCAGAAAAATGTCTAAATTAACAAATTTCAATTATTCTTGGAACTAAGCTTATTAAAGTAAATCTATGGTGACAGTACTTTATGGCTGGAGGAAACAGGTTGTCACTATCTTTCGAACCATGACTTACATACCACTCTTGAAATTGAGAATATTCCCAATTACCATCCTCTCCTCTTTCCCCAAAAGCCCATTATTCATGTTTTTAAGCAATTATATATTTTAATAAATCAAACAAACCATCAATCACAGCCATACTAAGGAATGTTTGTTTCTCTGAAAACCTCTCTCATATTTATATGACCTCTAGTATTGTGAACCCTTTGGTGCTAAACCGTTTGGGACCCAGTACTACATGTCCACACTAATTTAATTTGTATTTTTGTTTAAAATGCTGACTACTGGTAGCACAAAGCTGTCTCCAAATTCTATTTAGGAACTGCATTTTATAAGAAGATTAGCAAAAGCAGACTTAAAAAAAAAGATCTAAAATTTCTTAAAAGGAGAAAAACCTTAAAAAATCTAGATGATATTTTATGCTAATAACTGCACTCTGTTTTATTAGTGATTAGAAAGCCAGTTGAATTTGGGATAGAAAGACCTACTATAGAACAAAGCAAGAAAAAAAAAAAGATGACAAGCTAGCAATCCTTTTAGGGTGCACCTAATCTGTAACAAAAGACCTGAGGCTAGCTTGTCAACTTACTTGGGCTCACAGGGCTGAGGATGCAAACTACATTGTAGACGTCCATGCTTGGAGACCAACCCACACCTCTCCTCAGGTTTCAGAGCCCAGATTCCACACCAAGCCCAAATATCTACACTGCAATTTTTAGCCCCATATCTCAACTCCTGCGAGCCCAAGTCAACTGACCCTTAGCTCTGAGACGTGGTGCCATCAGGTTTTTCACTGCAGTGTGGATGTACTCTTAGCTTTTCACCTCAAAGTCTTCTGTTCAAGTCCAACTTGTAGTGCTAAAGAACTGAGTCTAATGGAGTTAAACTCTAATCCATATTGCCAGATTAAACAAGTTACCAATGACACTTTAAAATGAATGATGGCTCTGAATTGACTCTGCTCAATAAAGAGACACCGATTTTTGGATTGTATTTCTTTTCACTCATTTAGAAGGAAGTGTTTCCAGATCAAAAGGAAGGGCAGAAACGTACACATAAAAATTCTTATATTAGATTGCTGTACCAAAATTCATTTTTTTATTAAGTCTGTGTAAACGTTAGTTATGAATTATCCAGGCTATATGTGGAACTATATTTTTATGGGTCAGAAGACATTAGCAGTAAGACATCATCACACAAAACTGTCATACCCACCAATTTCACTACCACTACCGCCATCCTGAATGCTCCACAGGATGATGCTACTCTCAGAGGCAACAGCAACCATCTTATCTTTGTCCCCGTGTGGGCCTCCAACGACCTTGGCATTCAGAGCCACTCGCTCGATAGTCCAATCCAGATATGGACTTGTGAAAACCTGTTGCCATCCTGAAGATTCTTTGATTCTGGGAAGGATGAGAATTAAAAAAGTACACTTTCCAAACAGCCTCAGTTTGGAGATTGTACCTACAGTCAGTCTTACAAGCCAATTATATTTCCTGTAAGTTATAAAACAATATCAAATAAAGGATTCTGATATTAACATACTCTTCACAGGCCTACAGCCACAAAATACAGGAATTCTGGATTAAATACTGTGTTAAAAGTTAATTTATTGAGCCTTGGTAATGCAGAACATACGATCTTTGGCTAGCCTCAGAAAAGCAGGTGATATTGTGAGCTGCAACAACCAGCCAGAAGGAAACAAGTAAAGGATGGAATTTTAGTCTTATTGTCCTGGTTTTCACAGTTTAAAATACACTTAAGGTTCTGCCCCCACCCAACAATTGATAGGTATTCTACTCATGCTCACCTGAATGTGAATCATACAAAACACTTATTTATGTATAATTGTGCTACCTAATAAATACAGCACTCCACTATAATCTCTGCTTCATTTCTATTTTCTGCTACACTGTGTGATCTAGACTGCATGACATTGCCTAGAAACCTTAATTCTAAATAATTCTTTGCCAATCCTTAGAGGTTTTCTTTGTAATTCGATGTTACTGACACAGAATGCAATGCAGAAGACCTTGAGAAGGGATGCAATGCACAGAAGGTGGAGGGCAAGAACACCAGTAAATGGAAAAGTCAAACAAAATTGGAACACTTACAGAGGAAAAAACATTGAAGAGTAAGGCAGAATAGAAGAAAAGGATGATTAATGAAACGGTACACAAATGTCATGAAACATTTTTGAGTCTAAATATTTTACATTTTTATGAACCATTCTTTAAAAGCTACAAAGAAGCACGACATAATATTGCAGTTCTTGTTTAAAAAGTCTGCATTTTCAGTTTTACTCCCTCAAATTTCAATCTGACCTAATTTTTACAGTAAACCAAATCCCACCTATTTAAATTCTGCATAGCTTTATAAGTTTGGGGGGGAACATTGCATCTTAGTTTGATTTTACTCCACTTGTCACAGCAAGAAGGCAAAAACACGAGAGGGTGTTTTAATACTTTTGAATTATTTCTTTTCTAGTGCGAAATTAACAAATATATATGCCCACATATACAATAATGAAATATACATGTAAAAATGAGTAAAATACAAGGACCAGCCCTGGAGTAAGCACACAACTTAATGGAAGTTGCATTCTGTTTACCTAGGGAAGATTTTGGCCCACTAGATCTCATTAACAACCGAAGGCTCTACACCAGCCTAGTTTAAGCCAAATGGCTGTACCTCTTTTCCATTGAAATGTTGGCGATCCCAGCTCAGTGCATTACAATTAATTTTAAGTGTTTATATTTTTATTTACATCTATGTACTTGAATGTTTTATAACCAAATAATATGTAAATGACCATCTTGGATAGCTATTAAGAGATGTGACTCCAGAAATAGCTCTAGCAACTGTAGCTCTGTTATTATAGACTAACACAGCTACCCCTCTGATTCTGTTATTATATTGCATTTTTCCTGTAGGACTGCATTTTTTAAAAGTTCTAGGACACTACAAAGTGCCAAATACTTAAACTTATGAATTTTAGACGTTTTAAAGGATTCCACACTTTTCATTTGCAAGATGAAATGCTACATTTTTAAGGATGCCCTATTTTTCTGTAGGCTTTACAAAAATGAAAATTTTAAACATTTAAAAGTATGAAACATGTTTGAAGTGTTCATTTAATCATACGTCCTTTCAAGCATTATGAAATATTTTATAAATATGCAAAGAGACTTAAAAATATTTATAACTCCATGGGCCTCACAGCCAATTCAATGTAAATTCCTAGTTTAGGACTTGAATTTTTTATTTTATTTTATTTTATTTTTTTTTTAGCAACAGCATTTCCTTCTCGAGCATCCACATTCTACAGAGGCAATGCTACCTCAAAATACCTCAAACCAGATAGTTTGGCTATCATGCACAGGTATTAGGGAAATATGCTAGCAACTCATAAGTACAGTTATTTTTAAATTACTGCTTCCAAGGTGCCAGAGAGTCTAAAAAATGCTGGAAAAATTACATTACTTCTAATGTAATAGGAACAAGCTATAAGAAACCAATGCCTCTCCCGAGGCTTCAGAGATCGAGCTCCAGCCCAAGCCACAACTTCAAAGCGCTATCTCTGCAGCTATTTTTAAATCTCTAGCGCTAGCCCAAGTCTGTCAATCTGGGCAAAGAGGCTTGCTTCCAATGGCAGTGTAGACATACCCCAAGAAACAAAGTTCATCAGAAGATGAAGTTTGGGAAGAGGGGAAGAATAATAGGAAGATTATTAGCATATATGGCTTGTGTTATATAGGTCAGCCTAGATGAGGAATGATAATGAAGTAGTGCAAATAAGGTTTAGAGAGAAGAAATTCAGGTTCAGAGATCAGAAGTGAGCCACGCTGAATCATGACCAAGGAAGGGGAGTGTCTAAGACGGTGAACCCTGAGTCAATATACAGCTGGATATCAAATTCAGAGGGTCAGGAGAATAAAGTGGTGTTAAAGTTCAGATTACCAGTAGCTGTAGACAAGAAATCATTTTTCCACACATGCAATAAAATGTTGCACAACTGGCTACATAACTTATGGGAAATGTTTTCTTCTTTTAAAAACAATCTTGTAATGTACTATTGTTTAAAGTAGGTTCATATACAATATATATTAAGAAAATGCATCAGTAAAGCAATTCCACACCCATCTTTTACTGAACCCAGTCTAAGTTACTTGTTTACAAATATTTTACATACAATACCCTATTGCACAATGGCTGAGTAAAGCAACACATTCTTACTTGGCTATTACACAGGCCAGTTAAATAGCTACAAAACTGAAGATTTTTTAAGACAAGGAATATCAACCAGTCACTTTACAAATACAAAAAAGCAAGCAGAAAGCAGACAAATCTTTCTGTGATCATCCCACAGCAGAGGCACAAAGCATTTAGAACATTGCAGTACTTTAATCTGAACACATTTCTAAGGCACCCATATTTTTCAGTTTCTTGTTAGGTGTATATTAGAAGGAAGATTTGAAATGAGTCTTACAAAAACCTTTTAAAAAAATCCTGTATTAAATACAGTTCATCAACCAATTAAATCAAAGGTCTAATGTTAATTACTCAACTTTCTAACTCTCAATAGTATCATAAAATCATTTTTTAAAAAATGTAAGCAAAAGTTTCAGGGGAAGTCCAGCACTGCAACAGCAAGGAATTCAGCTGTGTTGGGAATGGGGTGAACTAGAAGAGTTATAAGATTTTCCCCATATTGTGTCTGCCAACACTATGTGGCCTATCAGTACTCAGAAAAAGGGAACACGTTTGTGTTTAACTATCAAATTAAATAGAACTATGAAATTTCCTAAAATTTAGCAGAAATTTGCAACATAATGTCCAGTAAATCAGCAAATTAAAACACTTTGTATAGAAGGAAAGGAAAATCAAGTTCAAAACCCAATCCACCAGAAACTACTAAGTCATTTATACCTATAGCAAACGGCAAAATGGGCATATGCAGCTACAATCCAGTTATGGTGGCCAGCTACTATCAGAACCTTTCGTGGATCCACAGGAAATCCTAGAAAATAGTAATGAAAAGGAAAGGGTTATCCTCAGTTACAGACATCACTCTTTAGCCAACTTAAATATACAAGATGAGAGGCTGGGAGACCATACCCGAAAGTCTCAAACTAGGATTCTAAAACTGACTGTTTTGTAGAAATGAAGTTTTGCGTTCTCAGATGGTGTGCACTGGCTGTACACACTGTGACTAAGTTCCTCCTCTGCCTTGGTGAGTCCTGTGCTTATTGGCGAATTTGCTCGCTTCGGAGATTCACAGCAGACTTCAGTTTGGCCACTTTTGCTAGTGGCTCAAACCTGCCATCCACTCAGCTAACCTCATCACTGGCCACCATGGGGAAAGAGAGGAGAATAATCCCTGCAATCTCTGTTGATTCACCTAGTGGTTCGGTGGACAGGCCAGGGACCTTCCCCTCTGGTGGGACCCACAGTCCAGGTCAACTCCTCTTGTATCCAATAGGGAGTTGGAGAGAAGGGGGTAACCCAGGCCGGCCCTCTACTCTGAGTTCCAGCCCATGGCCCTGTGGATTGCAGCTGTCTACAAGGTTTCCTGTAACACCTGCATGACAGCTACAACTCCCTGGGCTACTTCCCCATGGCCTGCTCACAACACCTTCTTTATCCTCACCGCAGGACCTTTCCCCTGATGTCTGAGGATGCTTGTACTCAGCCCTCCAACAGTACGCCTTCTCACTCTCAACTCATGTGCTTCTTGCTCATAGCTCCTTGCATGCACCTCACTGAGGTGAGGTCCTTTTAAACAAGGTGCCCTGATTAGCCTGCTTATCTTAACTGATTCTAGCAGCTTCTTAACTGGCACAAGGTATCCTAATTAGCCTGCCATAATTGATTCCAGCAACTTCCTAATTGTTCTGGTACAGCCCATTATTTTACTCAAGGAAAAGGGACCTGTATAATCTGGGGCTAATGTATCTACTTTCAATTACTCTCCAGGAGCCATCTGACCTGACCCTGTCACAGTACAAACAAGCTAAGTACATATTTGACAATGTATCTTAAATCATTGTTACGGAGCTATCGGTGTTTTCGATATCTGAATCCATGACTTATGTTCTTTCATAGAATGAGGCAACACAACTAATAATTACTAAATCAAAAAGTCTCACAAGTAGAAGAAACTGGCAGGTAAACTGAATCAGGGGTGTGCTCTTGCAAAAAAAGGGGAGGGGAAGTCTTATTTTTAAGTAACTTCTAATGTGTGTCAAATTGGTCATATATCCAAGAATAAGCTTCAAGTTTACCTGTTGGCTTGTGGGGCATATAAAACTACGTTATGAAAAAGCAGCATTTTCAAAAGCAATCATTTTAGGGGGAGATAGCAAAGATGCATATTTAGTTTGCCTAATACCTACATTGTATGAAGGCAGCATAAGACATACAGCAGTATGAATGCCTTGAGGTAAGAGGGGCATGTCTTTTGCTGGTTCATTGAAACCAGTCAGGTTTGGCTGAGTTACAAGGTATTAGAAATCACCATTTCTTGACAAGTTTGGGAACGTACAGGGTTTTTTGGCCACACAGCAAAAAATACTGATGATTCTGAAGGTCTGCATATGCACCTTGTCTCAGTGCCTCACTGTAGCATTCCACAGAAAGCTTGGCAGGACACCGACAAAATGGATCCAGCAGCAGAACCAGGAGACACTAAGGAGGAGAGTGGTTAAATCATAATAGGAGAGGAGGGGTGGACAGGACAGTTGGCGGGGGATACATAATTTGAGGAAGCACACAGAACATGAAGAGATTACAACAGGAGAACAATATTTATGCTGGAAGGAGTTATGGCTGCAATCAAGCAGGTCTTTAAATCAACAGGCAATCAAAGACCTTGTTAAATCCAATGGGTGTACTAACCACCCTTTTTCATGCTAACTGGAAGGAGCACTTAAGCTCCTTTGTGGAGTAAGATAGCTGGAGACAACAGAAGCTACTGCCCAAGGCAACTGGCTACACGGTGATCCCTCAGCAGGACTAAACCACTTGGTCCGGGGATGTGTGGTCATCCCCTTTGGACTAATTGCAAATGCTAGGGGATTGTTTGGCAAGTTTTGTGTAGGTGAGAGGTAGAAAGCCACCAGACAGCAAGAGAAGCAGTTGTGAAGGTTGCCCTGAAAGACAGCAGGACAGAGCTCACTGGGAAACAGAACTCACTGAAGAGGCAGGTGCCAATTTGTTTCTACAGTGTTCAAGGAAACAGGTCTTTGTACATTCTTTGTAAATAAAATAGGATAGCATCAAAGAAATACCCAACTTGTATCAGTAATTGCTCCTCCCAAAAGAAATAACTCTGCAAACCCCACACATTGTTCAGTGCCAGCTGGGCCAAAGGGGTGACAATATTCTTTAGAGGATGAACAGCATAGGAGGGACAGGCGGACACAAAACAAAGGGTGGGGTTACCCTAGAGGACACAGTACACAACAGCCTTTGGGAGGAAAACAGAGGAACACAGTTTGATATATAGCCTCCTCTAGCAGCTGATCCAGAGAGGATAACACGGCTGCTGCTGCCAGATATTGTGGTTAATTCTTTAGCTCAAGTGATACAAGTCTATGCTGCAGTGCTGAAGGTTCAGGGTTCATATGCTGGTGCATGAGGGGAACAAGTTACAAATAAGCTACAGACAGTATAGTTTGTTTTTGACTTTTTAAAGAAAACTAGGAAAGTACACACAAAAACTACATTAAAAGAATGCAGCACAGGTTTTAAGTCAAGTACTTGAAAGTTAGGAAATGCCAGACTTCAAGTTGCCTGAACATCTTAAATTATGGCCTATGCACATGTGAATTATGATGATATCATTAGTTACATGATCACACGTTATTTGTTCTACTAAACCTTGTCATTCAGTGCACAAGTGGACAGTGAAGGTGAAGAGGCAGAGGGTGGCAAGGACAGAAAGGAGTTCTCTGGCATTTACAGCACCAGACTAGGACTGCAACAGAATTCCTATGTGAGGTTAAACAAGACTACCTTAGTGCACATGCACACAGGGGACAAATTAAGGTTTAATATGTAACCTTAATTCTGCCAGTTCCTATATTTGTAATGCTTGACATTGCAATCACTAAAAACACTAACAGTTTCTCATCTGTAATGTTAAAGTATTGCTGAATGTGTGGTTTTTATTTAAAAGAGAGAAAAATATATCATTAGAGTTTGAAAATAGAAATCCCACTGCCAACATGACAAAAGTACATGAAAACTTTCCTTACCAAGCCTGACTGTGCCTTCCCCAGTACCAGCAAGTGTAGGTTGGCCACTACCTCCTTGGACCTCACCTTCGGAGTAGTTCTGACCTGTTCTAACATCCATACATGGCCCAGCAGTAGTGTTTATTTTACGACAGGGAATGCCTACCAGAAAAAGGAAAGACATTTTATCATATTTTATTTACCTTTTACTGTGCTAGGATAATTTCCAAAACAGTTAATATACAAACCACAATTAAAAACATTAAAATTCTTACTACACTTGTAAGTCATCTTTCAGAGTTAACAAAATTTGCTCTTGCATTTTACTTCCGAAACCAAATTTAGTTTAATTGCTGCAAAAATTAAACAAATAAGTTATTCTGTCAATTTCATAAATCAATACCAGAAATAATAAAAACACTTAAATTAGCCTACCATGGAACCCAATACCCAAGAATGAATCTAGGTTCACAACTAAAGGTCAAAGTACACAGGTCACAGCGGTACAGACAGACAACGCGATTATTGGGTCAGTAATCATCTATATGATGAAACTGACCCAACACAGTAACTGTCCCTCTTCAGCAGATGTCAAATACAGTTTAACTGCTAGTGTAGACAATACAAAACCTCTATCTGTAACAACATGGCAAAGGGATTCTTCCTTCTATATTAGTACTTAAATGTTTCTCAAATGCGGGCAGCATGGCCACATACACTCTCCAGTGGATTTTTTTGAAGCCATATCAGCCTCCAAAACCTGGGCGGAGATTGGGATGGAGCCAAAGCAGTGGCTCCTCCCTGCAGCACCCAGATGTTGCTCCTGAATATCAAGATGCACTGCCTTGGTGTTTGTGCTGGCACTGCCAGCAAGGGTCCATTCCCTACACCACAGAGCCTCCTCGGAGGCTCAGGGTAGCACCTCTGGTGACATATGGGGCCAGTGTGCATGGTGAGGTGGCTTTTGTCAGTGGAGGTAGCTGCGGTGTTCAGTCACTGGCGCGCTCCTGGGCAGCTCCCCCACTCCTGCTTGGCTGGAGCACAAGGAGCTTGGCAAGCAACTGGTGAGTTCCCGACCCACCTTCCCCAGGGCAGGCTGTCTCTGAAGGATCACAAGAGGCAAGGACAGACACAGGTTGGTGCTTCCTCCGTCTGGGGCTGCATTCGCTATTTGAAGTTGCTGTAGGTACTGCAGCAGGTCGACATCTCCAGGCTGCTGCAGGGCTTGGCAGCTGCCTAACAAGTGTGAGGGACTCCGGTCCGTGACACACTCCAAGCACAAAAAAAGGAGCAAAGTCCGAGTGCGCTGAATGGGGACCTCTATTTCCTACTGCCTTCCTACTACATAAGTAGATCACAATGATTTGGACGTGTATATGTGCATATTTACTTGTTTTTCTTAAAGTTAATGAAGTATCTTAGGAAAAATTGTCAGAGCAACCACCAGCAAGAGTCAGTGGCCGCACTCCAAGACTGCCAAAAAATCTGTTGTGAAAATCCCTTCTTCTTGGCATTGGCTTGAGATTGCCCTATGCTAGCAACTGCTGTCAGCACAGGCTAATTTTCTTTTTTGTAGTTAAGACTCAAGGTCCCAGCTGTGCTGTTCAGATCATTGTTGGTGATCTTGTAACGTACCAATTTTTCAAAACAAGTCAGTTTGCACTGAAAATCATCGTCCTCCATGGAGAGGTGAAAAAATATGAATCATCTCCCTGTGCGGGAAATGGTTTCACATTAGAAACATTTACCCCACTTATACTGCACAAGAAAGTCTCTTGTATAGTGTACTCTCAATTCCACTTTGTTCTGTATTAATCCAGTGTGTTTCCCAGCCACTTAACCTGCACTATTTCATAATGCATACAAAAGACTAGCAATACAAACATTCACCAAATTCAAGAATGAAAGGATGTACACAGCATTGCACTAAGTGTTACAGGTTGTCCTCTTAAGCCTTGTCTGCACTGGCAACATGGTAGGCTTCATGCCTCAGCAAAAAAGCAGACTCCATCCAGACCGTGGTGTGTAGCTACATGTGGCTGCCTCCCTCCCCACTACCAGAGCCTTTTCCTGCAGCGGGGAAAGCCGCTGGCAGCAATCCCTGCAGCCAGAGCCTTTCCCCACCAGAAAACTGCCACAGCCTTTCCACACTGAAGGAAAATGCTCCAGCAACGGGAAAAGCATGGGTGGCAAGCAGCATAGGGTGGGGAAAGTTGTGCCTCCCCAAACAGCCTGGCATGGCCCTGCTCACAATCCTCCCCCAGGGCTCCTCCTGCCTGCTTCCAGTTCCCTTCTTGGTGCTCTTCCATGGCCGAGAGGCAGGGGCTGGTGCTCACAAGCCCCAGGGCTAGGACCACATCAGAGCCACCCGCCCGCCTGGCGGTGGAGCTGTGGCACGCTGTGGGTGTGGTGGGGGAGGGGGAGGCACAAGGGTAGGGGCGGGGCCTCAAGTACTTCACCTGCCACCCATGGGCAAAAGGCTTTGGCAGTGGGATGCTATACTGCTAAAAACAGCAGCATAGAAAGAGAGGCACTGCTTGAGCATGTAGAGAGCTGTGAAGAGTAGATACCCTAAGAGTCCAATGCGTCTTTACTCCATACACCTAAGCTGTGCCTCACCATCTACACTGCTATTTTTACTCATGCTACAGGGATGTATGTATGCAATAGGCTGCTCTAAGTGTAGACATCACCTTAAAATTAAAGCCTCTGCCATCAATAGTAGTTAGTTAGTTTAGTTAGTCTTTAAGGTGCCACAGGACTCTTTGTCACTTCTGCAATTCCAGACTAACACGGCTACCCCTCTGATTCTTACCATCAATAGTAGTTGTTCACTCAGACTGCATAATTATCCTGTGTAAGGATCAATGCATTGGAAGTGGTATATAAAGTACACAGTGAAAGAATAGAGAAGTACCTGGTGGAGGCAGGTAGCCATGAAAAAGAACACTGCCACATGATGAGCGTTCCAGCTCTTCACATAAGAGTAGTCTTCTTACTAAACAAGATATATATTAACATCAAAAGCAAAGAACTTCAATGAAGTTTAAACGAAGCTTGTGAAAATAAAAGAGGTCGATGAGATTTTAAAATATCTGCTTGAATATAGTCAACTTCAGCACAAATAAGTTCAGCCATCTTCTGGCTCATAATTGTCCCAAATCTTAGAATCATGAATAGGTTATTATTATGGCAGTGCAACCATTAGGAACCACATAATTTTAATACAAACATTTACCTAAAGGAGTGATTCCATAAAATTCAGCTTCATGCCTGAGAACATTAATACTCACTCCCCTGGAAAAAAAAAACAAAACAAAAAACAAGAACAAAGGAAAGCAATGCCTTGAAATCACTTTTTTTTCTTTTGAAAAAAGTCGAGTTGATTATTTTCTCTAAACTAGGTATTATGTTTTGGGGGATCTTAAAGTAAAAACTAGAAGTGCAAGTTCACAAAATAAATATCAGACCTGAACCTCCTGAAGCAGCATGTTTTAATAATGTAACATTTCTATCCCAGAGTTGGACTCAGTCTTTAGCTGCAGATGTAGTAATCTTTATGGGTACGGATCACTACATTAAAGTCAAAAATACAGAAAAACCCACAACAAACGATCTGATTGAGAAATGTATCATACTGAAATGGTTTAAATATATGAAATTGTATTCAACTGCAGTTTAATAAATTATGTCCATTCTGTCACCTGCATGAAACACGGAACTAAGGAAATAGGACCCGAGTCCACAGATTAGACTGTGCCAGTGAAGGACTTAGAAGGTAACAATCAATCAGACCTCACAGTCACAGAACATCTGACTGATCAGCGGAATTAAAAAACTCCTATCATAAAGGATTTTAATATTTCCACCCATGTAAACTGTACTTAGAAGGATTTTTAGAAGAATTAGAACTTCTTACCGCAAGTCTAGCTCCTTTGTACGAAGAAAATTTAAAATGGGTGCAAATGCTGCTGGATCTCTATCAATAAATATCTATAAAAAGAGATGGGTAATTTATTCTTTTTGCATTAAGAGTTTGCTTTTGAGTAATAAATATATTACCTAGATAACATCGATTTTAGAAACACTCTGTTGAGGTGCCCATCAGTCTCATGTCCCATTACGGTCTGTGGGAATTTACCACATGAGGCAATTAGCTCATAAGATTTGGCCCAGACTGTTTAGATACGAACAAAACAGTAAGTTTCTTCCGTATCTTCTCTACATAGGGTATGTCTACACAGCAATTAAAAATCCACAGCTGGCCTGTTCCAGCAGAATGGGGCTCGGGCTGCAGGGCTTTTTAATTACAATGTAGACTTCTGGGTCAAGCTGCATCTCAAGGTCTGGGACCCTCCCACCTCGCAGGTCCTAAAGTGTGGGTTGCAGCCTGAGCCCAGAAGTCTAACCTGCCATTAAACAGCCCTGCAGCCTGAGGCAGCTTGCATAGGCCAGTTGCAAGTGTCTAACTGCAGTGTAAACTTATCCATAGAGTACACACTACAGCCCTTACTCAAACACATACCTCGACCCTACTGCAAACAGAGTTTTTACCTGGAAAAGGGAGAAGTGACAGATTTCATGAAGTCCACTAGGGACATCGCTATTGATTTTATGTGGAAGGAACTCAGATACTAAGGAGCTTAACAGCAGTATAAACCTCTACAATAGATTAATTTTTTCAATTCTATCAAAACATTGAAATTTGCTTGACTCTTTGATGAACAAGCAAAATATAATTAACCATCATCATCACAAATGCCACATTTTAAGGTCAAAAAAGAAGTTTGTGTGGTTCAGCTAGTTTTTTAAGCGTAAGCCTACCCCTCCACTATTGATATGACTGTAGTTCACAAGTCTGATTAAAGGAAAGAAGTGTATTATGCACTGTAGATGCAAAAGGATTGTTAAAGTTACTTTGCAATGTTCTCGATATTAGATTTAGCAATACTTTCAATGTCATGCGCAGGCTCAACTATTAAAGAGACCAGATGGATAAGGTAATATCTTTTATTGGACCAACTTCTGTTGGTGAGACAAGTCTCCATGCCATGATTTTTAGTGTCTATCAGAGTAATAAATTTAAGCTCCAAGGCTCACTTGAAAATGTGCAGATTTCCTTTGAGGATGAAGAATGATAGGTCAGATATAGATTGATCACTTTGTGAAATGTGTTCACCCACAGAAACACTGGATTTATGTTTTATTACAACAACCTGTAACCCACTAATCCCCTCTTTTTGTTCTATGACCACAGAGGTGTTAACAGACCATTGACCCTGGAATGGTCCCTTACAATACATGATAATTAATTATGCTAAATAATCTGTTCCACCTTTCATTTTGTTGTGATGCTGGGAGTAACTTTCCCAGACCTAAAGAAGAGCTCTGCGTGGCTTGGAAGCGTGTCTCTCTCACCAACAGAAGTTGGGCCAGTAAAAGATTTACGTCACCTGTCTTGTCTCTCTAATATCCTGGGACCAACTTGGCTACAAACACACTGCATAAAAGGCTCAACTTTGTAAATTAGGAATATCTTTTCTGATTATGTCTCCCTCAGTTTAAAAGTGTTAGTTTTTAACACTGAGCAAAGCAATTTGCAAGTTTAAATCATTTGCTTCTGGGTATATAAAGGGAGAAGTAAAGAAGCACTGGCATAGCAACATGAAGATTCTTTATCTTCCTTTTTCATCCATATTAGGATGCAAACAAGGACCATGAAATGAAAGTAGGGGAGATCTCTCTTTCCTCTTGTTGTTTGCTGACCTTCATTGAAATGGTCACACCTGCAAAATTTTACTTCACCTTCACATTACCCTATTTTCCCTCAAATCCTTACTTTCTTTCAAGTCTATGCTATCTTAGAGGACAGTTAACACTTCCAAAACTTGTGTTTCCCATACTGGCAGCATGAACAATTTAACTGATAATGTTAGAAGCAAAAAAAAGATACTCATACCAAAAGAAAAAAGCACACAACTATGTTTGCTCTGGGCATTCATTATGAACCCATTCATTATGCATCCTGTTCTGAACATTCATTGTGAGGTTCCTTCATGACGTATGAAATATTCTATTCAGTTTATATGGGTAACATTTTCAAATGCAACTAAGTCTTATAGGGTCAAAAGGAGTTAGAAGTCTATGCCCTATTGACTCCTAAATGACTTGAGCACTTCTGAAAATGTTATCATTCGCTTTTTAATTAAATTTGACTTCTCTGGGTCTTCTGGTGGTGGTCATATGATGGAAAAGTGACACTGGCATGGCAAGGGGTGTTAGTTCTATTTAACTAGTAAAGATCTTTTAAGGAATGAAATACATTTGGTCAAATGTTAGTCTGCTGTATTTACTGTATCTATATATCAATAATACCCTATCATTTTAGAACTATTAGTATGAGCTTCAGTATAGAAGTTACTTTGGCTAAATAGATCCATTTGGAAATAAGTAATCATTCTTATAAATTATTGGTAACATTACTCACAGCACCAGTTTCATCTTTAAGTGTTGAAATTCTTCCACTCAGTAAACTGAAAAACATAAAATATTTGTTTGAATTATAAGTCAGTCTAGAAGGAGAGACCATTAAACATGTGCAGAAATATTCTAACTCTCATTATTCAAATAACCCATCTGTACTTTCATGACTCAAAGTTAGAAGTCCCCTAACAACTGAGCAAGCATAAAACTCCAATATTTCTTCATGATCTCTGGAAGGAAATTAATGAAAAACCCCTTTTAGTTGGAGCTCTGATTTATACTCCAATGTTATTTTAACAGTCATTTTTGTACTAAGGTGAAAATTATCTACCTGCTGAGATCCTTTAGCATGAAAGAAAAGGGAGCTGCAGGGCCAGAATGGGGTTGGTTCCCTGTGCTGCCTCCTCCTCTGTATGGAATAGAACGTGAGAACATCTCCCTGGAACTGTAGCTGACAGACACTTTGCTGCTGAGCAGCCTCATTCATACGGATTCTTCTTTCATTCTCTTCAAACATGAAAGGCAGAAAGCCATGGTGATTGAAACTTCCACCATCGCTTCTCTCCCTCTGTGAAAATACTAGCTGCCAGGGATAAGAACTTGAAGTTCTGACAGCCAGTTGTTAGGTGAAGGGCCCTGGCCAACTGGGGGTCTCGAAAAATCCACCCTTGGGTGGCAGAAGCCTGGAGCCCCAGCTGTCAGGCAGGAGGGGGAAGCCCCCATGCCCCACCCCTTGGCGGCAGCACCAGGAGGATGGGGTGGCGGATCCTCCCCCAGAAGCCCTGGCCCAACCCTGTCCCTGGGGAAGCTGCAGGACGGGGGAAACTTCCCTCACACCAGAAGCCCCAGCAGAAGCCGTGGGATGGGGGAAGCCCCCCATAGCAGACCCCATCCCCAACAGAAGTCAGTGCTCCCCACCCGTCCCCTGGCAGAAGTCGCAGGGCAGCAGAGGAAGCCCCCACACCCAACTCCGCTCTCTGGCAAAAGCGCCAGGCAGATGGGGTGCAACAACCCTGGTCCCCCACAGAAGCACAAGGGAAGCCCCAGCACCCAGATCCCCACTGTGGTCCTGGGACTGAAGGAGCTCTCACTCCCCACTGCGCCTTGTGGCACAGAGGACAGAGTTTTGCAGGGCTTGGGGCCACAGGGGAGGCAGGCAGAAAGGAGCAAAAGATGTTGCGGGGCT
Source organism: Dermatemys mawii (assembly GCA_007922305.1). Lineage (NCBI taxonomy): Eukaryota > Metazoa > Chordata > Testudines > Dermatemydidae > Dermatemys > Dermatemys mawii. The sequence continues at coordinate 13,504,748 of ML677362.1, forward strand.
GCAATGGGAGGCAGAACAGGTGGGGCCCAGGGTGGAAGGGGGCAGGCCCTGGGGAAGGGGCAGAAAGGGTGGGGCTGTAGACAGGGTCACAGGCACAAGAGGCGGAACGGGGGTGGGCTGCAGGCAAAGAGGTGAGGAAGAGGCCCTACTTGCTCTGGCCCAGGACCCCAGGAAACCTTAATCTGCATTTGGGTGAAGGGTAGTTGAGGAAAGAAAGAGAGTGTAGTTGGAAGAAACCATGATTTTTCCTAAAAATAATGATGAAAAGCCCAGGATACTTGGGAGGGTTAGAAGTAAGTGACAAACTTGTTTATTGTTCTGATTTGGAAGGCTACTAGTGTAAAGAGCAAGAAATACTATTTTTTAAAAGATAACATATTGAAAATTCTCTCATATATGAAGACAAAACATTTTAAATATCTGACTACTAACCCTCCCAAAGGAGGAGCATGGTATACAAAATAATGTAAATAAGATGAGGAAGACTTTGTAGCACTTTAGAGACTAACCAGTTTATTTCATCATAAGCTTTCGTGGGCTATAGCCCACTCCATCGGATGCATAGAATGGAACAGAAGTAAGATGCATTTATATACACAGAAAGCAAAAAAAAGGTTTTTCTAAGAGGCTGTTTAATTTGGATGGGCCATTATCAGCACAAGAAAAGAGTACCCTTTGAAATGGATATCTGTGTCTGACAGGAGATAACAACTATTGAAAGTAAATTAACTAGGGAAATGCAATCAATTAGTGTAATGAGCGAACCATTCGCAAGTTCTATTTAGTCCTTGTTTTATTGTGTCCAATTTGAAAATTAATTCCAGTTCCTCAGTTTCTCGTTGGAGTCTGTTTTGGAAGTTTTTCTGTTTCAGAACTGACACCATGAAGTGTTTAATAGAATGGCCAGGAAGACTGAAGTGTTCTCCTACTGCTTTTTGAAGGTTATGATTCCTGATGTCAGATTTGTGTCCATTTATTCTTTTGCATAAAGACTGGCCGGTTTGGCTAATGTACATAGCAGAGGGGCACTGCTAGCACATGATGGTATATATCACATTGGTCAATGTGCAGGTGAATGAGCCTCTGATGGTGTGGCTAATGTGATTAGGTCCTATGATGGTGTCAGTTGAATGGATATGTGGACAGAGTTAGCATCGGGCTTTGTTACAAGGATAGGTACCTGGGTTAGTGTGTTTGTTGTGTGGTGTGCGGTTGCCGGTTAGTATTTGTTTCAGGTTGGGGGGGGCTGTCTGTAAGCGAGGACTGGTCTGTCTCCCAAAATAATGCATGTCATGGAGAAGGTAAATACAATGCTCCTATTTATCACTCTCATGATACAAACACAAATTCAATGGCATTTGAAAGGCAACACATTTTAAACCAATAGAAGGATTTGTATGCAAAATTCACATGTGGAACTTATTGCCTCTAGATATCATTTTGAAGCCTAGGGCTTTCTAGAAGTCAAAATAGTGAGACATGAGAATATCCAGTTTCTTTAGATAGGATAAAACAATTTTTACAGAAGGATAATAAACCCTCACATTCAATAAGCTAACCACTGATTAATTGGAGAAGGAGGAAGACAGAAAAATTGATTGTATAGACAGTTTATTCCTTCCTCCCTCCCTCCCTACTTGGCACTAGTTTTTATATGCTATGAGTAGACCGAAAAAAAAAAATAGAGGGGAAAAAAAGTGTGTGTGTCCAATTCACAATGGGGAAACTTTTACAATTTTAATTACAGAAGCATACTGTGCAACAGCAGTGCAGCAGGTGGATACTGGTGATCTAATGCTGGTCTGGCTCAGCTTCACCACCCACTGACACTCCCACCCAGCGCATGAGTATATCAGGAAGATGAATGATCCCTTCACCATTCCATCCTCCTCCTTTGCTCTCCCCCACAACAGTGAAGCAGGAGGGAGTTGTGACTTATGTTTTTTTCTATAATCAAATCTCATATTGGTAACAACATAAAATGCTTTTTAAAAGCTTAGTAATTCTACTTAGTAAAAGATATTAACATTTGAAATACCTGGAAAAAAAGGAGTCTGGGATCCACATTAGTGTTTGTCTTGAGGTGCTGAACCTGTAAGACCAAAAAAATATTTATTTATTTTTTAAAAAAATATCAAGCACTGCACATACAGAGTATCAAGTTGAGTTTTTTGGTTTTTTTCAAGACTGCTTAAAAGAAATCCTAGGTTACGTTACAAAGAAAGAGAGAGAAAGAGAGAGAGACCCAGGGCAGCAAGTCTCAGAGCCCAGGTCAACTAACTTGGGGTCAAGGCTCATGCTATGGGACTAAAAACAGCTGTATAGATATTTGGGTTTAGGCTGAAGCCTGGGTTCTGAAACCCAGCAAGAGGGTGCGGATCTCAGACTGAAAGTCTACACTGCAGTCAACCCAGGCTCCAAGACTCACGGCCGTGGGTCTTTTTTTTTTTTTTTTTTTTGGCAGTGCAGACATATCCTTAGAGGTCAAAGAGTGGTCTGGAAAGCTAATTCTAGAGTGAATTCCTTACTAGGTGTAAAAATCTCAAAGACAAGATGTGAAGAAACTGTATTATTCTTACCTCTCATTTGTATTACAGCATCTGGAGGCCCTAAATCAGGGCCTCAATCATTGTGATAGACCCAATACAAAAAACACACAGTGAGACAATTCCTGACCCAAATATCTTACAATCCAGGATCCTGTCCCTGCATCATGCCACTTGAGTAACTTTATACAAAGGACTAGATCAGGGGCAGCAACCTTTCAGAAGTGGTGTGCCAAGTCTTCATTTATTCACTCTAATTTAAGGTTTCAAGTGCCAGTAATACCTTTTAAGATTTTTAGGAGGACTCTTTCTATAAGTCTATATTATAACTAAACTATTGTTGTATATAAAGTAAATAAGGTTTTTAAAATGTTTAAGCAGCTTCATTTAGAATTAAATTAAAATGCACCCCACACCAGTGCCCAGAACCCAGGCAGTGTGAGTGCCACTGAAAATCAGCTCATATGCTGCCTTTGGCACGTGTGCCATAGGTTGCCTACCCCGGACTAGATCAACAGTGCTAGTGCTTGCAAGATTAGGTCCTAAATTAAGACAAGATGCAACAAACTTAGGGAGAGTGTCAGTAATAATGACAAAATAGTAAGTAAAACATATTTTACAGTGAGCGACCCCGCCCCGCCGCCCCCACAACTCCTTTTTGAGTCTGGACCTCTACAATTACAACACCATGAAATTTCAGATTTAAATAGCTGAAATCATGAAGTGTATGATTTTTAAATCCTATGACCATGAAATTGACCAATACGGACTGTGAATTTGGTAGGGCCCTACTTATAGTACCTGTAGTTATCTGCAACCACTATTTATCTTCAATTGTCTACCAGTGAAATCTCTCTGCTAGAATTAAATTAGGACCAGCTTTCTGTTTAAAGTTCAACTGTTCTACATGCTCTAAAATGTGGACAATCAGATCGCACTGAAATTTGATGTGCCTCATAGGGAGGAGGCAAAGTCAGTGAGCCACAATTAGGGACATTTGACCATGGGATTCCTGAGATACAGTCTCCAGGGGGAGAAGGGGGTGGGACAGCCTCCAGAATAACATTTTTTAAAAAAATAGAAGTTAACATGTTCTGGCAATGAGGTTTCTTTTTTTCCTCACAGACAGATCAAATCAGGGCTCAGATCATCAGGCTAGGGTCTAAAATGCTCAAGTGTTACTGCCAGAGTGCATGGCACCCACCACCCTTGGGGGAAATCAAATTAAAACATTATTTGAAAAAGAGTTTGCTTTTTCCAGTCATGCCCATAAAGGCTTACGAACGTATTCACACTTCTAACGGATTATACTAAGCATGTGCAGAGACAGCGTGAGAGGGAGAGAGAGAGACTACTGTATCTGGAAAACTATCTGTACATCACAGAACCAAGGTAGCTTCAAAGGTATGTTATGTTCATGGAGCCATCCCAGGCAATTATGTCCAAAATCAAACTCTGGGCATAAATTTGAAGTAAAAAAAAAGCAGGAATATTGCTCCAATTTGCCTTTGTCAAAGGGGGATTTTAATTTTTGTGAAACATAATCTAAGTACATCAGAATATTCAGAAGGCTATTTTTTAAAAAAGAAACAAAGCTACACAAGCAAATGTTCTCTGGAAGGGAAAACTGATGGAAGATAAGGTAGGATTAAATGGTGAAGGATTGGGACACCAGCGATAGGCAGGAGGGTGGTGAATAGAGGGAGTGGGAAGGTAGGGGTAGGAGAGTAACAGAGGGTCTGTGGGGAATAGGGACAGAGCAGAGGTGCCTCTAACCCTACACTGCCTTCCCATGCATGTTCTACAATTTGGGGGCCCTCAACCCATCTATTGCCGTGTGAACACTGCCCTTCCCTGTCCCCCAGGAGTGTGGGCTTTTTCACACCCCTGAGCGACATATGCTTTGCAGACATAAGTGGTAGCACAGACATGGCCTAAATTGAAAAGCCCTTCTTGTTAAAATTACTCTTGAGGTCTTGTCTACATACTTCGTCAACAAAAGTCAGCTTTCATCAACAAAACAGTGGATGTGTAAACTCCGAAATGCTCCTCCCACTGATGTAGCTCCGTTGATACCCTGATATAATAAAACCACCTCAAAGAGAGCCAAAGAACTTTTTGCGACATAATCAGAGCAACGATGTAATTAAAGAGGCTTATGATCGTTGACATAACTTAAGTAGACTTAACTCTGTAGTGTAGATATGACCTTAGTACTTTAAAATCTGTGCGCTTACAGATTGTCTTGCAATGTTATGCTTTGTGGGAGCGTAGGTAGGGTTAATTATCCAAATGTGGGATCATTTGGGCAAGTGGTTCCCAAAATATAGCCCCTGCTAAAAAAATAAACACTGGTTCCCTCAAAGCACGCAATTCCAATAATCTCCTCTAAATGGTTCCAGAATTGAGGAGTTTTTGAAGACATCATTAAGTGGAGATATTGTAGACAGGAAAGGGCTGAAGTGAGGAAATTTGAGGGTAAAATTCCAAAATACTTTATACAATAAATGGATGAATTTCATGATGTCTCTAAAGAACAAGTATTTTATGAATTCATCCTTTTTCTGGCTCTGCTTCATATTTTCAGTGCCTCCATTTCCTATTTATTGAAGGAAAACATTACTTTCTACCACTGCAAAAAGAAGCAGCACAAAGATCATATAAAAAACTCCTCTGTACTATATACAATGAAGACTGTGTGTAGTCATTCAGAGGTTCAATGCAAGCATGACAATGCCAAACCTGAACAAAGAAATCTAGTGATGGCACTGAGCATGAACATGCAAAACAAGAACTTATTTTTCCTCCAGGAAAAAAAAAAATGAACCAAAGCCTTTTGCTACTTGAGCTACTGCGAGTTTAAGGAGATTTTCTGTAACTTTTCAAATGCTGGTTTTGTTACAGTTTCCTTTATCATCAGGTATATACTGTAATTCAATTTTTCCCTCTTAAAAAATAAAATATCCACATACCATAATTAGGTATGCATATAAAATTCAGAATAAGAGAAATAATTTTTCCTAATTTGCAGTAGGCAAAGAAAAGTGATTTATACTCCAATACGATAAATACAGACATTTGTCAATCTTCAAACCTTTGAAAATTCTTTAAATATATTCTTCAAATATCCAAAATTTCAGTTATTTAAAGCTTCTCCAGTTATCCAAACTATATCCTTAGAACAACTACGTAAATGTCATTTATATTTATAGCATTTATCTCAAAAAAAGTAACTCAATTTTGAAATGATACAAAACTTTACCTTAGCTATGCCCTGTGAACTTTTTTCAAAGCCAAGAGCTTCCGATCAAAGTTCACCAGCTACACATCATCGTCCTATAGGCTTCTTTGTATTAGATGTTTAAGTACCAATGACTTTCAATGAGACTCTAGTCCTAAATCAGTCAAGGTATGCTTTGCTCAGCATTACAATGTCTAAGTACCTTTAAGAGTAGCAGCCCTGTTAGTCTGTATCCGTAAAAAGAACAGGAGATCCACCTTTTCATGTTGTGTGTAAGTTGCCATACCAATTCTAAAAGGCTATTTAATTTAGATGAGCTATTATCAGCAGGAGAAAGAAAACAAACACAAACAAAAAACCACCCTTTTGTGGTGATAATGAAGATGGCCTATATCAGAGGTTAACTGTCTGATATAGGCCATATCTTGTTTATCACTACAAAAAGTTTTTGTTTTTTGTTTTTTCTGTCTCCCGCTGATAATAGCTCATCTAAATTAGATAGCCTCTTAGAATTGGTCTGGCAACTTCCACATTTTCATGTTTTCTGTGTGTATATCTCTCTTTCTGCTGTGTGTTCCATTCTATGCATCCGATGAAGTGGGCTATAGCCTATGAAAGCTTATGCTGAAATAAATTTGTTAGTCTCTAAGGTGCAACAAATACTCCTGTTCTTTTTAAGTATCTTTAAGAATTTGGGCCCTAAGCAACAACTCCCTAGTTTTCGAAGGTGCTGAGCACTGATTTCACTGGGATATATATGTGCTCAGAAATCCTAAAAAATCAAGCCATTTATGAAGGACACTAACTTTAAGCACCCTCGTGTAAAAAAAAGTGTGAGAAGAAAAAAAAATCAGAACACTAAAAATGTGAGAAAACAAAACACCCGCTGGCTAATTTTCCATGAATAAATCTAAGTGAGAAAACCATGCAAGACAGACAACAGCACTTTGAAACTGCAGACCATAAGAAAGTAGGGATACAGTCCTTATTTCACAATAGCACAATTTAATACATAGGTTGGGATAAAGAGTGTCTGCACATCTGGTTATAGTGTTTAGATTATCCACAAATGCAAAGTTTGTTTTTAAAAGTCATACAATAGAGTTCATAATCAGCAATAACCCAAATTTAGGTGAACAGATTTAACAATACAGTTTAGATATTAGAATCCGAATAATCGGGTACATCACTCAAAAATTTGTAGAGATTTGGTTATGGAAAGCAAAATATATCAATGAGTGGAGATTGTCTCTCAGTAATTGAGGATTAGGATAGGTTGTCTACTTAGAGAAAAAAAAAAGTCCATCAGGAAAGTATTTGAGTTACTTTTCGAACTGTGCTTCTCATTGGCTCCAGCTCATCTCTCCTGATATTGCCAACGTCCAGTGATGTGTTCTATGTAGATGACCCTTTACCACCTATTTAATTTAGATGAGCTATTATCGGCAGGAGAAAGAAAAAAAAACACTTAGAACTCTCATCACTAGCATGGAAATGTTTCAATCTGAATTATTTTATGTTTTACTTTATAATGAAAATTTTCTGCTATTATTATTAAAATGTAATTAAACAAATAACTTTTTAGAAAAAAATTGTTTATGAATGTTTCATTATCACACTTAAGGATGATGTAAAATAAATTATCCAAATGGAGACATGATATACAAAATATTAGACTGTTCCTGATGTTTTCATATTAGAACATCACAACCTGGCCTAACACATTTCATCTAAACCGTTTATTTGTACAGATGCATCAAGAATATACATCTGATGGGATACAAAATTAAATACAAGCCACTGTTTTAAATATGATCTAACCAGTGAAGTAGTTTGCAATATCTGGTGGAAGATTTTCAAAATTTCTAGGTCACTCAATAAGAAGCAGAAATCAATTCCGCTCGTTAATAGCATCTAGATTCTTCTTCCCATACAAAACGGGTGTAAAGAAATTAATAATTACTTACATATAAGAAGGAATGCAAGCAGAGGTTGTACTTTCCCCCAAATTTCTGAGACTAAATGTGAAGTTCATCATTTTCACTAGTAATACCTTGTAAAATTATCTTTCCAAAAAGTTTTACAGTCTGACATTCCTAGGATCATATCTAGCCATAAAGCTAGAGAATGCAACTCCAGCGACTTCAGAAGATTTGTGACAGGACTAAATTTGGCCCTTATTTTACAATATAAGTTTCTGAATCAAATCACTTCTCTGCACAACACATGCAAACATACTGAAGATAAGCTACACTAAAGAAAAACATTAAAGTGTAACTAAAAAGTAATCTTGTAATTTAGGAAGGTTATTATTATCAAGGGTAAACTTCTCAGTCTATAAGCAACACTAATCAAATGTTTACCAATATACAATTTGTAGGGGAGAGGGATCTTTATTGTATTTCCTGAGATACACATTAGTATGTCAAAGTCTTTCCTTATTTTTTACACAGCATGGTGACATGGTGTAAACCATCTCATCCTAACCCTTCTAGATCTTAGTTTGTGTATTCCTTCCTCCCTCTACATTCTATTTTGCTACTCTCAATTTAGAATACAAGAAGGCAGCAATCGTGTGTTTACTCATGGCGTAAAGCATCATACTGCATCTATAGTGCTATACAGAAAAACTCAGTCTTTCCAATCTTCTTTAGAAAACTGCTTAACTTTACAGCCCATAACTCTCCCGGGAGCCCTTCCTCCTTCCGAAGAGAGACTTGACACACTCACTCTTCTTCAGACATTATTCATATTTCCATGCCTCTCTCTAGAATATTTAGTGCACTATACTAAACAAGGTGGATTCCCAAACAAATGTAAAATTAAATGTTGGAAAGAAGAAAGGGAAAGATTCCTTCAGTGTTACTTATACTATAAAGACAAACACCACCTTGGCCAAGGCATATATTCCTGAGCAAGATATGGACAAATTACTTTATTCTCCTCCAGATCGATTCCCTCTTTCTGAAGCTATGTCTACACTACAGTTTATGTCAGCATACCTTACATCACTCAGGGATGTAAATAAATCACTCCTAAGTGACATAAGTTACACCAACATAAGTGTCGGTGTGGACAGTGATACGTTGGCAGGAGAGCTTCTCCCACCAACTAATAGCTGCTCTAAGTCACAGGAGAGAGCTATCTTAGAGAGCTTACAGTAACACAGCTACATTGCTGCTGTAAACTCACTAGTGTAACCATTCCCTGAGACACTTATTCTGCACACAAAAAAAGTGAGGCTACTTTGTAAACAACAACAATCGCCATAACAAGTACATTCCTATCATGATATTTTAGAAGTTACAGGAAAACTCCAAAACTGCAAGTATATTTATCTACTTCGAAAAAAGTAATCTTTAAACTTTCTGCTGTAGTGATACAACTTAACACAAGTATCACTCCTCTACTGCAGTATTTACAATCCATTATATTGTATATTCTACTAATATAACAAATAATTTTCAGAAATACAAGAGAAAATGCACAATTTTGCAAGGTTAAAAAAAATGACAAACTCAATCTGTACAGGATTCTCAAGTTTAGCACCCAAATTTATACAAGGCATTATCCACATAGCTTTGGAAGGGCAGATTCTACATTGACAAAGCAGCAACAAACTTACAGAAATACAATAAAATACAGAAAATAAAGATGGATATTTGGGGCACAAACAATACAGTTAGAATCACTGAAGTTGTAAATTTAGCAATACCCACTTTTTCTAGAAACATGTCATTGTAAATCTGGACTACAAAAAACTATGGAGACAAAGTAAAGTAAAGGACAGAGTGGTTTCTTTTGTAAACCAGGGAATCTGAAGAAGTTCCTACTCTAAATCTGTTTCCAAATTAGCAATTCAACAACTCTTAGTACTGAAGCATATTTCTCCCTCAACATGTCTCCAGCTTATATTCTCTGTGATTTTCATAATCATTTGCTAAATATATTTGAAAATATGATCTGCAATTTTGGAAGTTTTAAGTGACTTACTCCTAAAAACTGTACAAATAGGTCACTGTACAACTGCAGAATAGTGAAGGCTTCTTAAGATAGGCACAGCGAACTGTGGTTTGGGTTATACTTACACAATACAAAATTTTAATCAGTGCCATAAAGTGGACCTGAGGACACTTTCAGATATCAGTTCTTCCTATTAATTTTAAGGTATCAGCTAAACAGAAGTTTCAGTAAATCAGAGAGTTATAGTATAATCAGAGGCCTGTGTATTGTCAGACCCTGCAACATCTGCTACAGAGGGCAAGTTTGCCGTACAACTGTTCTAACTTTAAGTTTTAACTTTAAGCTTTAAGTTTTAGCAAATTATGCTTCTAGATCACCAGGCTGCAAAGATAACCTTGAAAACACAAAGTGGAAACTAATGCAATGCTGTCTCTGTGAATCTGCAGACAGCTTGAAACTATTGCTCCAAGAGGTATGAATTATATTCATCTCAATAAAGTGTTCTCTTCTTTATGTTTCATAGTGCATTCTAATGACAATACTGTTCTCCATTTCGCTGCTTATCATTTTAGCAAAAAACATTCAGCTAATATATTAACCCCACAATCCCAAAGCTGCCCCAATTGTTCCCTAATCTTCAAAATTTCTAGGTCCATCCCTCCCACTCTGCATGCACAATTTACAATGCAGTTATGCATTTTTAATGCAGAATGCTTCCTCATATCAGACATTGAGAGTAGAAGAGCAGCAAAAAATAAGCCAAACTCAATATCAAAATAACTATACAGGGTAACTATACTTACATTATTCATTTTCATAAAAACCTCCATTTTAATACATCTGAGGCTGACACAGATGTTCCAGACTTTCTACTAGATTGCTACAGAATCCAAGGCCTTGTAGTACAGTATATAAAGGCGTGGAAGGATCAAAAAAAAAAGGTTGATTTCACCATACACACACACCAATAAAAATATTTTCATTTAACCAAAATATACAGATAGGCAAAATAAGAAAAATGCTGCTTGAACACTTATTCTGAGATTGATTTAAGGATATTTGCTTTGTATATTTTGAATGTGATATTGACAATTTCTGCTTCAACAATTACAAATCTAACTTTTTCAGTCTTGACATCTACAGTCATTAAAATGCTCGTCTTACCCCACTGCATAATTTCCTGCCACTGTAAAAAATTAAACAAATAAAATCTGGAAAAACACTTAACGTCCATATTTTGCACAACAGCAAACACTTAAACTGACTGAAATAAAAAATGCTTAAAATAATCATAGATATCTGTCAAAACTATAACACCAATTTCATTCTCTAACACTTAATTATGCAGAGCCATGACCAGAACATTCCACCCCCTTAAATATGTTTTATCCCAAAAGATCCAAATGCCATTCACAGACATAAGTTTGATAGATAAAGTACTTTAAACATTTTAAAATAGTGTACCAAAGAGCAGCAGACATTCCCCAGGACTGAGAGAGAGCATAGGGTTACAACATCTGCTATTACCCTGGATAGTCCTGATTTTGACTCCTTTGCAACATGTTAGATGGGCCTAAATTTTCTTTATCACCCAGGCAGCTGCCTCACACACAAAGAAAAACCCTAGGCAAAGCTACCTGCAACATGGCAAAGCTTGGGCACATCCCCACAATGAGTTCCCTTTGCAATGTGATGCCAAATATCAAGACCAAAATGCAGTGACAGTTGGGTTTAGCCTGGGCTCAGCAGCTCCGGACAAGCCCTACCAGCAGATAGGCAGGACAAGACTGAGACACAGGCAGACCAGATCACTGAATCATGAAACAAGTCCCAGGTGAACCAGGTCACATTGACATAACTAAACAGATCCTGTCCCTGGGATACCTGAGGGAGATGCATGATCCGACTAGCCCCGCACCCCAGACTAGGGCTCTTCTCCCCCTTAACTCCTTTGTGCCACACCCAGCTTGCACTACCTTCCCCCAAAGTTTGGTCCCCAGCTCCCCATCACTTGGTCTTCCCTCTCCCTTATGCCTTCATCGACCCTACACCAGTTCACACTGTCCTCTCCCAGACTCCACTGCCCGTTAGTGCCCACCTCCCCCAGCTCTCGCTGTCCTCCCCCAGACCCCGATGCCCATTGCTGGGGCTCCCCCGGGCTCCCCCGCCCCCCAGCTCACACTACTCTCCACCAGACGCCTCTCGCAGCCCCAGGATCCGCTTCCAACTCGGACCCCTCACTCCCCCTTGAAATCCCATCTCCGCAGCGCCCCCCGCCCCGACCCGGCTCACCTGGTGCCCCCTACGTTGAGCTGGATGATCTCCCCGCTTCCCGCGCCGGCGAAGCCCGCGCCGTTCCCCGCCATCTTCCCCGCCGCCGCCTGCAGCTCCGGGCAGCGCCCGCAGCCGGAGCCCACGGCGGCAGCTGGAGGCGGGAGCCGGGGGAACGTGCAGCGGGGCTGCCCCGGGCGTGGGCCAGCGCGGGAGGAACCGGGTCCCGGGAAGCGGCGGCCCCTCGGCCTCAGGCCAGCAAAGGCCGCGCCGCCTCCGCACTCCCTGGCCGGAGCCGGGTGGAAAGTGCCATGGCAACGCGCAGCACCTGGAGGAGGGGGCTCGGCACGGGACAAAATACTCAGAGTTCTTCGCGAAACGAGGAGGGGGAGCTGTGGGGACGCTGTGGGCGGGAGGGTTCGAAAGCCTCCATACGCACGCACGCTGCTCGTTCAGAAGTAGAGCACACACACAGCTCAATGGGGACTACACACACGCGCTACTTGCCCCCTGTTGAATAGGGGACTATCCCCACACATCCAAATTGAGGAACCCTTCCCCTCTCTGTTAATCTATTTGAAATATTTTGCCTCTGATTCACTAGTGTTGCATAAAACTGGACTAAGGCAGTGGTGAATCAGGCCCTTATTCATAGTTATGAAAGTTTTCGAGGGTTTTAATCAATGATTATGCAAACTACAGAAAAATGTACACCGGACACGTAGGGGAAATGGAGACTGTCAAGCTGGGAAATTATATGTGCTTAATGTGTGGATCATTAATATCAGTGATGTTTTTAAAAAGCTGCCCAATTCATTGCACTCAATTTTTGAGAGTCCATTAACATTAATGATTGCATTTCTCTTACCCCCCGCCCATTATATCCATAGAGAACATGATGCCAGAATTGCAAGGGGGGAATCCAAAATCTGAGTTCTGTATGACAACTTTTTTCTCTACTAAAAAAATTGAGACAGCATTTGAACATGACAAAGTCACTGAAAGTTGCTACTGCTAAGGAAACATTCTTACAGTACATATTACTATTAAGCTTTAAGGCCCGCAGGGTGAAATTAAAAACCATCCATGGCACCGGCCCTTAGCCACCTGAGAGATCACCTCAGTCCACAGACATCAAAAGCTAGATTCCGTCAGAACCATCTTAACCAACTAACGGAGACTTGTGTGTCCAAAAGACATGACTCTCCCAAGAGCTGGACCTAGCCTAGACTATAGAATTCATGCCTGCAAGAGATAAGAGCAACCACAGACCTCAGGATTCAGAACTGACGCATAAGTCTGTTTTTCCACCTCCATTGTGCTCACAGTCTATTTTCACTTGGGAGTGATGGGAAGGAAAAAAAATGGAGGATGGGGAATTCTGCTTCCTTTTAGCTTCTCCTGAAGACAAAGGAGGGAAAGCTAGAGAGGAATTTTCCTTTGTTGTCATTCTTTTAATTATTGGGAACCACTGAAGGTCACCTAAGTACAGAGAGGGAGAGAGAGAGGGAGTAAAGACAACTCAGTCTGAGAAGACTGGCAGCATAGTTCAAGTTAAAGGATAATTTGTACTGTCCTTTCTTCAAAGAAGCATCTTGGCCATAAAAGATGCACATTACAAAGTGGGCTCAGGGTGGCAAAATATGTTATATCCTTCAACTCTGAATCCATAGTGCAATTTGATGAGGAAATCAGTCTATCACAGAATGTAATGGAAATGTGACCAAGCATAAATGACTTTATAGTTAAGAGAGGAAGTCATAACATTGTGGTTTGAAGGAGGGTGTATGCTGCCAGCTTTGTGATCAAGGCTTACAGCCAAGCAAGCTTTTACTGTTTTCAGAGAGTAAGAATTTACAAATATGGGCTTTTTTCAAGTAGGTGAAATTTGACAAGATACAAAAGTCTCATGCCAGAGACCCAGCACCATTTAAACCCAGTATTGCCATTCTGCAAGGGCAGAGTGGACATAAGGGTCATAGCTTCACAGTGGAATCTCTGCAGCACTTTTGTGCTATACAAGGTGGAAGCGGGTAACTACTAATCTCCAATAGGTCCATACTGAGAGAACCATTGGAGCTGGGCTAGTGGCAGAACTACTGAATCTTCACTCATATGGATTCAGTGGCTTAAAAGCCCTAAGTGGTAGGAAGAGGGGTGGTCACTGCAATTTCAATCCATATGCTGAAAAAGTATCTGCAGAGAGGGGCCTACCTAGTTATCGGGTGGATTCCATCCTCCCAGCCCCCATGGAGTTCCCCAAACAAAGACGTTTACTGTGAATTTCACCCTGACACCTACAGGCCCATTAGTGCCAACTGGCAAAGAATTCAATGTTCTATAATGACAACTCATATCAGGACTAACAAATTCACTACAGCTAGCACGCTGGTTTTGTAGTATTTACCAAGAAAGAGATGTGAGATTTTAAATGCAAACAAGGATTGCATGGGTTATTAATATCGTGAAATGTATGGATTGACACTGTGTAAGGAGTTATGTGTATATATTGGAAAATATGTCTTAAAATCTGACTCAAAGCAGGGTTGACAAACAGGCTTTTGTCAGAGGGATGTATGTTCATCTGTCTGCCTTGGTTCACATCAGGGGTGCCAGAACAATTTTTATAGTGGGGGTGCTGATGATGGAAATCATGTATTGCGTGTTTGTTATTACTACTTCAAGCCAGGGGATGATGCAGCAACATCCCTAGCTCCAGCACCAGTGGTTCACATGTAAAATGAGCATTGTTAAGCCAACATCACGGGAGCCCCATTAACACGAAAGCAGCACATCATGGAATAAACCTGATTGTGGAAGAAGTCATCCTAACTCTGGGACCAACAATGAATTTTGGGGATATGAGGAAAAGGCAAAAGGATACCTTTTCATCCTTTACTGAGAAAGCAAAAAGGACTATGCTTTTTTTTGATTCATGAAAGAGGGATCCCAGCCATGTTGATTGAAGACACTGGAAGATTTCTTTAGGTGAGAAACTACCTTAGACAGAAGGTTAGCCTGTTAAAATTTAGACTCATGAAAGTGTGTTATACTTTTGTTTTATATGTAACCGTTTCTGTTTCAATTATTATCCTTACTCACTATCTCTTAACTCTTAGCCTATGATAATAAATGTATTATTGTTTTCATTATAAATATATCTCAGTGATATGATATAAAAGAGTTGATCTTCAGTTGAATCAAACAAGCTTGTGTGTACAGTGACTTGGGGATAGCAACAAACCTGGTAATTTCTGTGAGTATCCAGTGATTAAGGGCTGGACACTGCAGGGAGTGCTTCAAGGGAACGCTCTGCGCCTTCTTAGTAGTCTACACACAGAGAGCTATGGCTGTGGAGGCCTGGAAGGCAGAGCCTATGTTGCGAGAAGCCATTGTTTTCAGGGAGCTGATCCACAGCAGACACAGATGAGACTGCTTCACACTAATGGCAGGTAGTGGGAAGGTGTCTAACAACCCTGGGGACCCTTCAGAAGAGTCACACACCCTATACCCATACAAGTCATAATCCTAGCAGAACCATTTTTATTAACACTGGTAGAACACTTTCATTTTAAAGGGGTACACCCTGAGAGTAGTCTACTTAGAAGTTTTAGATTCAAGAGGGGACTACAGTTTTCCTAGCCCTCTGTTACATAATTAGTATTTAAGGTTTGCTAAACAAATATGAAAAGATTTAACATTGCATCAGTCTACTGTCAGAAAAACCACAGATATAGTTTTGAGGTTGCCAAAGATTGATGCTAATGGCTGTTTTCCAGTGCTTGTGTAGAGAAACTTCCCACAAGTGAACCACATGCAGGAACTCTGTGGTAAACACTAAAATTTGCATAACATGACAGTTTGCTACTGTCATTATTTCTAAGAACTATTCAAACTTCTTGGACCTGTTGAAAGGGAAAAAGTCAACTTCAAAGTTATCTTAAAAGCCTGAAAATGTTGGGCCTATCTTTGGTACAAATTTCACCTAAAACTATTACATCTGAGAAAAAAAAATCTGCTAGTCTTTTTTCAAGTTATTTTGTACATTTGACAGCACTTTGTTTATAGTCAGTTTCAGTATTTTCCTCCGCTAGTCCAATAGAACATATATTCCTCCTCCCACATGGAGCTGCCATCTTTCTGTCACCCCCATACAGAACTCACACAATTTTTTTCTCCCTGTTAATCATGCAGGTCTCTTACACAGTAACCTGGGAGAGAGAAACATTTTAAAAATAGGAAGATGTAATTGTAAAACCACCCAAAAGCCATGGTGACTTAGGGAAAGGTGTACTACCTAAATCCACAGTAACTAATTTTTTAATTAGACTGGACTTCAAGTGGACAGTGTTCTTTTAACATTCTAAAGCACTTATTCTCAAAGCAGAGATGCTTTCTTACTTTTTTATGCTCAGTTTTGTCACCACAAAAGAACTCTGTTGCTACTCTCTCTTTTCGCCATAGGTTTAGAAAAATAACTGAAGGCTGCATTGATCAGAGTGGCACTGGCTCCACTCTTTATGGTAAAATTCCCTTTGGGAAGTTCCTCCCACATCAAGGGTAGGGTTTCATGTTAGTCCACCCCCAAGTTCCGAGGTCCTAGGAAATCCATGGGAGGCGAAGCTAGCTGTTGCTAAGACTGTGCTGTACAAACTTGCAAGGTCTGAGGTCTCCCAAATGAAGTCGAATTCCCCTTGAAGCAGAATACCTTTCAACATTCCTTTGGGAACTGTGAGACTTGCTCCAATGCAGAGCTGTGGCTAAATGCCATAATTTAACCCACAATAAATAGCACAAAGGAATATTGTATTGTATTTTTCATTCATATTTTACCCTTTGTTGTAAAATTTCGCTGAAGCTGCTGCTCAGTATTGAAGAAGCTAGGGAGCCTTATCACAGAATTTGAGCCAAACTTGCATAGATTACATGATGCATTTAACATATCAAAAGAACAGTGTGTGTTTAATAATGTATGATTTTTTTACAGTGTCCTTATGCACTGCAAAGGCTCCTTACAGTTCTCTAATTATTCTACTTTTTGAGGGGGGATTCTTATAAACAATAAGAGATTAAGAATATAAATTCAAAGGATAAATGGTCAGATTATTCTTAGTGCATTTTTGAGAGAGGGCAGGAAAACCTCTGAAAATGGCCTATAATTCACAAGTCATGAATCTCAGTGGCATTATCTTTCACTGTTCCAGAAGAAATCCTTATACATGATCTCCACATATTTGGGTATCATAGTATTGGGGGCATAGCTGGGAGGAGGAAGGATAAGACTTAAGAAAAAAACCCTCTCATTAATATTATTGCTTACAAATCTATATGGATGTTCCCACAGAAGATAACGATGTTGCTTCCAGAGTACTTTAAGATGTCTGCTTCATGTTCTCACACAATGTACACAAAAGGTTTTTGGCCCAGGGGCCTGGCCAATAGGATAATGGCACCCAAAAAAGTCATGCTTCCTTAAGGAGCTGGAAGGCACACAGGGAAATTTGGTCTTCACAAGAGTGTACCGCAGCTTTAAAAGATGCCTCAAGATCCATGAGATTTTTATATCGACCTTGGGACATCTGAAAATTAACAAACTATTGAGATTCAACTGGACTTTTTCTCTCTTAAGCCACACAGAAACTTCTGAAAATCCAACCCCTGTAAATACAGTATGAATTAATCATCTAACTGTTGGACTTTAAAACCAGGAAACAGAATAAAGATCCTGTCTTAAGAAAATCAGCTGTTGTTGTCTGTGGCAACTGCAGTTCTAGAATTTAGCCACTAGATGACTCTATTGGTCTGAAAGTGGGACTGCAATATGTAAATCTTGTTTAATCTGATAATGTAAAATGCATTTTCAAGATTCTACCCTGATATAATACACAATGATTACAATACATAATTTGCAGTTACTCCAATAATAAATGCCATCTCATTCAAAGCATAAATTTTACATCAGATTTATACAATATTAATATGCAAAGGGAACATATAGTAATGTATACACTTTTTATTAAATCATAGTGAATTAAAGTAAAATACAACATAAAATATTTACCTTTCTGTCAAATAGGGATCCTATACGGCTCAGTGCAAACATAAGTGGACACATCAGAATTAAATATACATATGTTTGAGTAATGAACGTGCAGTATTTAGGAATCTGCAAAGCCAGTGAATCAATATTAATTACTCTCTATATAGTGACATACCCACAGATACCAGACTGACTTCATAATTTTGATTCTTTTAGTTAGAATGATTCCAGCTATGCTTTCTCTAGTGCAGATATTATCAAGGAGGTAGAAATATAGTTTTGTAATGCACCATCAACACAAGTATGTATGTAGGCTTGAAAAGATTACGTTTTTATTATAAAAGTCACTAAACAACTATTTTATCACACACACAAACACATTAAAATATTTCCATTAATAATAATAAAAATGTACAGATAGATGAAGTAAGAAAAATGCTGATTGAGAACTTATTAGAGTTTGATTTATGGATATTTATTTTGTATATTTTGACATGCAATGTTGACCATTCATGTTTTCATGGTTATAAAGCTTTAACTTTTTCAGTCTCAATGTCTACTTTCATTAAATAATTATTGTTTGGTCCTGCCATTTGTCTAACATGCCCTGCCCTCCCCCACAATTTCCCTCAACTATGAAAATTTAAATCAATAAAAATTGAAAAGAAGCTTAAAACAAAGAACTCTTCACAACTGTGAAAATTTAAAATCAAAATTTGAAGACCTTTTAAAAAATAAACACCAGTATTAGCTGTTGACATGATAAAAAATTAGAACTCCAATTCTGTATATAATTCTGGTTTAAATAAATTCAGCTCTTCAGTTCAAGGAGCAATATTTTGTAGGCTTTGTTGGGTTGACCCTTTAATGCCTATATCACTAGTGCGGTCATACAAAGACATCCCCAAAGGCCACTAAGTTTGAATGAGCATCCAAGCTTCTCAAACTACAAGAGTAGAAATAAATTGTTAGTGTTTGACTTGCTAAGCTATCAGGAAAGATCCATGGGTACAACTGAGGAGTAAACAATGCAAATCAGAGTGATGTATGGAAAGGCTGCGTAAAGATCACCTTTGCATTTTCCCAATTCTGGGCTGCTGTGAGCTGGTTCTGTCTAGCATAGGTGCCAACTCCATGGGTGATCTGGGACTGGAGCACCCACGGGGAAAAATTTGTGGGTGCAGCTCCCCACCATGCCTCAGCTGACCTATGCTCTGCCTCCTCCCCTGAGCATGCCAATGGATCCTGCTTCTCCCCGCTCCCTCCCAGTGCTTGCAGCGTGAAACAACTGTTTCGCGCGGCAAGCATAGGAGGGAGGGGCAAGGAGGAGGAACACGGAGTGCTGGGGGGAGGAGGTGGGGCTGGGGTGGGGATTTAGGGAGGGGTCCAATAGGAGCAGGGAGGGGCAAAGTTTGGGCAGGACTTTGGAGGCAGGGGTGGAGTCAGAGCAGGGGCGGGGCTGGAGTGGGTGAGAGCACCCACTGGTGCCAGCAAAAGTTGGTGCCTGTGCTGCCTAGGTGTATGCTGGACAGCCCAAGGGCCATTTTAAGATGAACTAACTGGCAGGATCCCAAGGGGCCAAACTAACAGGGAGGGATTAGCACAGAGTGGAAGTTCTGGCTCTATACCTTTCATCTAGCCATGCAACATGCTCTACAAAGGATCTACACCACTATTATACTGGGGTGGTCGTTCCAGGGCTGGTTACATTAGCTCTATAGTCTGAATGAACCAGCACTGCAATACAGTATGGTTGCACAGCAACTGAGGATCAGTCCACTAGTTTTACTTCATTTAAAGATCTAACATATGACACAGGCTTTGCTATTCCTGTCATCTGCCATATAATATTTTCCATAATTTTTATAAATTGGTAAAAAAAATTGCATTCCAAGGATGATACTGTGCCTAACTCTTTGCGTTAAATTATTGTAGTGCTTTACTTTGGGTTAAATTATTATAGTGCAAAAAAATTGCATATGCTGTAAAAACTCCCTTAGTGACTCCCTCAGGGCCGAGAAAAGGTACAAACATTCCCCAGCTGTGCTGGAACCGAGATGGTCTTGACCCTTCCCAGCACCCTAGCCTTCTGCAGAGGGTCTTGTCTCTGATGATTACAGATAGGGTTTCTGTTCCCAACTATTCCCAGTCGTGTGTCTCCGAGAAAGATCCTCTAAGCGAGGGGTAGGCAATCTATGGCATGGGTGCCGAAGGCGGCACACGAGCTGATTTTCAGTGGCACTCACACTGTCTGGGTCCTGGCCACCAGTCTGGGGAGCTCTGCATTTTAATTTAATTTTAAATGAAATTCTTAAACATTTTTAAAACCTTATTTACTTTACATACAACAATAGTTTATTTATATATTAAAGACTTATAGAAAGAGACCTTCTAAAAATGTTAAAACATAATATCGGCATGTGAAACCTTAAATTAGAGTGAATAAATGAAGACTTGGCACACCACTTCTGAAAGGTTGCTGACCCCTGCTCTAACCTCTCTCTCTGAGAGATGTACCCTTGTCTCCAAAACCAGTGAGGTGGCAGAGCACATACTGGTTTATGCCACATTCCATGCATTTTATGGCCAACCTTGAATTCTCCAGTTCCCTGATGAACATTCTTCCGACACTGTGACTCTCTGGGAGACGTTGAAAGAGATGCATTGAAGAGACTCTCCTGCTCTAACAAAGGGTTTCTGTTCCCCTAGATATTCAGCCAGTGAGGCCAGTTTGCAGAATGTGGAAGAGCCGCTTGGTGATGGGTTGGAAGTGGCAGCAGCTGCAGTGCCTGGCGTCCTTCATGTAGGTGGTAGCAGCTGCAGTGGCTGGGGTCCCCATGGGCCAAGCCTCCCCCCCGACACTCCAAGCTAATCTCCTACTGCTTTCAGTGGGGCTTTGGCTTTAACTGCTGGGCCTGCGTGCCTAGACAGAGGACTCAGGTATTTCCATCAGGCTGCTCAATTGCAAATGCAGCTATCCACAGAAGTGAAGAAGACTGGAAATGAAAGAGCAAAGCTGGATCATCCACTGAGCTGCTGCAATCAAGTGAGCAGAGAGAGAAGGAGGGAGAACTCGAGCCTGAAGGTGACTGGTGGCAGCAGGGAGGAAAAGCAGTTTGGGAGCCAGGAGACTAGAAATAAATAGTTAATGATGAATACTGCGGGCTTTGTCTTGTGTGGTGAAGGGTTGGAAATGGGTCTCTTTACTATCACACTAAACTTTGAAATAGCTCTGTATGATGAAAGGGCAGGTCTGCAAACGTAAGAGGTCACTCTAGGGGCTTGAAGTCCCAGATTCTGTCGCTATTGCATGCTTCTACCAGTTGATCTAAATCCACCAAATCCCTGAGGTGGTAGCAGTGATGAGCTCTTGTCCTCTTTTCCTGAACTAGAAAAAGGACATGATACATGTGGCCAAGGAAATCGAGAGGCATGGGGGCCACGTGCAGTGTTGCCTGTTAATGCAGAGGAGCACGGCAGGTTACTTTGGACTAGTTAGGAGCCACATGTCTCCAAGCCTGCACATCCCGCGACTCCAGAGACCTCTCTCCAGATCCCAGAGCTTCCTGAGAGTCCTAAGGAGCCAGATGGAATCTGGCCTCTCTCCCCGCACCTCAGCAGTCCAAAAAAGCTATTTGTAGACATGTTATATGTCCTCTCCTGCCACACTCACCTGTTGGTGAGTACAGGAGAGTCTCATCTTACGCGGGGGTTCTGTTCTGCGGTTAGCATGTAAAGCGAAAACTGCATATAGTCAAAACTCATTGAGTTGAATGGAGGGCGAAATAGCCTGCACTGCAGTTTTGAAATTGTTATTTTTTTTCTGTTTTTGCTGACCGCGCAAAGCTGAATTTGTGCATGTTAAATGCGCCTAAGATACAACTCACCTGTCATGCAGTCACAGCGTGCAGGCTCAGTGCCATGCATTCCTCTGGGCTGTGATAAAGAGGAGAACTTGAGCTGCACTGGATCCTCCTGTGCATGAGCTGTGCGGGCAACCTCTCTACTGCCAGATCTGGTTTCAAGTCCAGACGCAATAAGGAAGAGGTGATCAACTTACCCCAGAAGTGGATGTGGGCAAAAGTAGAGTGAAGCGGTGATCAGAGAGCCATTCCATAGCATTCCTCCTAGAGTCACTCCAACAACCACCCGGCTCCTTCCTGCCGTAGGCTGCAGCCCGTAGGTTCCATAGGGAATTTCTGAATTAACCCTCTCGAAAGCTGCCTTTGGCTCTCTATAAGCTCTCTCACTGCCCTGTCATGAGAGGTAAGGAATGAGGTCCTGCCTCCCCCAAGTGCTCGGGGGAATCTGCTCAGAGAAATCAGTGAAGGGTTTTATGCATCTCTACAAACATATCACTTTGTATGCTGTTGTCAAGAAGCCGCACACCCCTTGGCAGCTCTTTTTAGAGCAACATTAACTCCCACAGGGATTTCTGTTCTAAATGCTCCAGGCCTGAGGGAAGGATTCTGTGGAAAACAGGCCTTTCCCCTGCTTCAATCCAGGCTCTGCTGCTCTGATGCTGCAGAGCTGATAGGGAAGGCTTGAGGGTTCCTGGAGAGCATGCTGCAATGCCAGCAATCCCAAAAAGTGGTGGCTTAGACTTGCTGGAGCCTGGGGCCAAAGCTGAAGCCTGAGCCTCACTACCTGAGGCCAAAGCCAAAGCCTGAGGGCTTCACCCCAGGCAATCAGGCTCAAGTTTCAGGCCCCCATCTGGGGCTCAAGCTCTTGGTCTTTGATTTTGGCATCCCCACACAGGATGGTGGTGAGGCTCGGGCTTTGGCTTCCCACCCTGCCCACCTGAGCCGTGGGGCTTAGAAGGGCTTAGGCTTTGGTCCCCCGCTCCTGGGGTCATGTAGCAATTTTTGTTGTCAGAAGGGGGTTGGAGTGCAATGAGGTTTGAGAACCCCTGCATTAGATACATCATTACTTGTTTTACGTTCTTGGTATTGAGAACCCCAGGACCTCAAATAAATAGGACTTAATCTGCTAATTTACACA
Organism: Dermatemys mawii; assembly: GCA_007922305.1. NCBI lineage: Eukaryota > Metazoa > Chordata > Testudines > Dermatemydidae > Dermatemys > Dermatemys mawii. The sequence goes on from ML677362.1 coordinate 13,527,810, forward strand.
GTCCATCAGATGAACCAGTGGGGTGCTGGCACCTTTAACCTAATCCAAACCAGACAGCAGGATATGCTTCTCCTTTTGCACCTGTCTGTGACTTGTGGGAAGAAATTAGGTTAGCATGGGGGACTTCCTGTTGGGAGACAGATAGGAGAGGTCTCACGTAGCCTGGAGTAGATCACCCTTGGAAATTTTGAAAAATTAGATACTTTCCTAACCCAAAGTTGTGAACCCAACTAGGAGTGAGTATTGTGGGCCTCCTTGTAGTGGATAAAGATGAACTGATCACTGGAATGGATGTTTGTGGCTGCTCTGGGGCCACTGATCATGACTTGACTGTATTCAGTAAGGACCAGTAAGGAGGTTTTGGAGCAAATTGATAAATTAAATAGCTATAAGTCACCAGAACCGGATGATATTCACCCAAGAGTTCTGAAGCAACTCAAATGTGAAATTGCAGTACTACTAAATAGCTGTGGTATGTAACCTATTCTTTAAATCAGCTTCTGTACCAGATGATGGAGGATGGCTAATATGACACCAATGTTTAAAAAAGGCTCCAGAGATGCTCCTGACAATTACAGGCCACTAAAGCTAACTAACTTCAGTATCAGGCAACTTGGGTGAAATTATAGAAAGAGCAGAATTATTAGACATATAGATAAACACAGTTTGTTGGGGAAGAGTGAACATGATTTTTGGTAAGGGAAATCATGCTTCACGAATATACTACAATTCTACAAGGTGGGAGTCAACAAGCGTGTTGATAAAGGTGATCCAGTGGATATAGTGTACTTAGATTTTCAGAAGGCGTTTGACAAGGTCCCTCATCAAAGGCTGTGATGCAAAATGGGAAAAGATGGAAAGCCCTCTCTGGGATAGGTAACTGGTTACAAGGCAAGAAAGAAAGGGTCTGACTAAATGGTCAGTTTTCAGAATGGAGAGAGGTAAATAGTGGTGTCCCTCCCCACCAAGGGTCTGTACTGGAAACAGTACTGTTCAACATACTCCTGAGTGATCTGTAAAAAGGGGTAAATTGTGAGGTGGCAACATTTGCAGATGATACAAACCAGCTCAAATTAATTAAGTCCAAAAGAGACTGTCACACTTTGCAAAGGGATCTCACAACTGAGTGACTGGGCAATAAAATGGCAGATGAAATTCAATGCTGATAAATGCAAAGTAATGCACATTGAAAAACATGATCCCAACTCTAAAATGATGGGGTTTAAATGAGCTCTTACAACTCAAGAAAGAGATATTGGAGTCCTTGTGGATAGTTCTGTGAAGACATCCACTCAGTGTGCATCAGCAGTCAAAAAAGTGAACAAAATGTTAAGAAATCATTAGGAAAGAGATAGATAAGACAGAAATGGAATATTTCCTCTCTCAGATCCATGGCATGCCCACATCTTGAATACTGGAACTGGTCCATCATTGGTTATTAGCCAGGATGGGCAGGGATACAAGACCATGCTCTTGAAGTCTCCCTCACCTCAGTAGGTTGTGGGAGGATAGGACTCTGGGCTGGATGGACCATGGGTCTGATCCAGTGTGGCTGTTCTTATGACCAGTAGAGGGCAGTCCCAACCAGCAGTATTTATATTTGGTGCACAGAAAGGGCTAATCTTCCAAAGCTGACCAAAATGATTAGTTAAAGTGTTGTGGAGAAAAACGAAAAACAGAACAATGTGAATGAAAATTGGGGGCTATTGTTTAAGGAGCTTGTTAGATGGGGCATAAGCGACACTGCATAATTAGCTGAGCTTGCAATGGCCTTCCAGTCAACCCGCTGACATTTGTCCATCTGTAAATGTAGTAACCATTTTAAAATCTAATTCCAATCAATTCCAACATGTCAGGGAATGTTCTAGGCATCAGTGGTCTAATCACTGAGTTGAGGGTGGTAAACAAAAGATTTCCATAGGGCTTGCATCCTCCCTCGCTCATCCTCTGTCTCCTTTCTGCCTCTGCATCCTCTGCTGAGTTTTGGCATTAGTGAAGGAGATATTTTTAAAAAATATATCATGGCAGCCTAGTTAAGAAAGATTAGACCAAAGCTACTGACTTCCTGATAGATTAATAAAATTGTTTTCAAAGAACAGATTGCAAATGCATGACCACATAATATACTTACTGCAGTCTGGAAATGGATTTGCTCCCATTTGTAGTGCAGCAGGACTAATAGAAGTGCAGTACATTGAGAATCAGGGAGTTTTCATCCCAGGTTGATATATTAGTTACTCCCAAAGGTTGTTTTATTAATTATTATTATTATTATTTATTCTGGGCTTCTGTAATTGACAACTTTTTTCTACTATATAATTCAGTCTTCTGCATTCTTTCCTGCGAACTGTGATTCTCACCTTTTACTCTTTCTTTTCTGGTATGTCACAATTTGAAGTTATTGTAGATCACAGCAAGAGTTGGATTAATGAGAGTTTATTTTACAAGCATATTGCTTCCAGTATATTTTAAGGTGGAAAGTTAAAGTAAGCGAACTTGGATTTTTTGTTGTTGTTATGAACCCCAATAACCACAGCGTGGAGCTGTTTGCTTACACAACCAAGTTTGTCCTGAAGGGCTTAATTAACTTTAATTGCGCAGGATCATTCCACAAACCCCTTGAGCTTGAAATAACAGATATTTGCATTATATTTTTGATAATTTTATATTTCATTTTGATAAAAATATAGGAACAACTGATTACAAATACATGATGTTGTCTTTGGGTGAAATTAATCCCACTGCAGAAGGTGGTCTGTACACTGTCTTATGCACCATTTAGGCCCTTCAGTTAAAATTGTTTGTAAGGCCATAGTCAGGCCTTCCACATGGCGTGAATTTCACTCTTTTTTTACTATATGCTACCAATGATCATGATAGCTTCATGAATACTACAATCTTTTATAAACATGGAGGGCCAAATTCACTGCTTGGTGGATGCAGCTTCAATGAGGTTGCACCTGCTTATGCCAGCAGTGTATTGGATCCTTAGCCTAATTTGCACTTCAATTAATTCAAGTCTACCTTTTGTTCATTAGTCAATTTTTAACAAGGTCAAAAAAGGGAGTATAAAATCATATACATTAGATAGAAAAGACTTTCAACATCATTAAAAAAGGGAGGAGTTAAAAACACTCTTGAATGTACCGAGCAAACACTTCACCTCAGTTAGATGCACTGACACGTATTATCCTTTGTGTTTAGGTCCATCAGGCTCTTTTTAATCCATGCAACATAGTTTATATTCAAGACTGTGAATTAATTTTGATCTTGTGATATAATCTATCAAATAGTTTAGCAAAAAGTGTTAACATAGTATGACTGTGATCCAAGGCTGGGAGGATCGCAGCCACCACTCCGAGGAGGAAAAGCAGGGTAGTGGTGGTTTGTGACTCTGAGAGGGATAGAGGCTCCTGTCGGTCAGCCTGCCATGGCATCCCGGGAGGTATTCTGCTTGCCAGGGGCCCATAGGATTTGGGAAGATCAGCTGGCCCTCCACTACTCATCCATATGGGCACTAATGATTACTGCAACGTATGACACTGAGCAGATCAGAAGTGACTACAGGGGTCTGGGAGTAAGGGTCAAAGAGTTGGGAGCAAAGGCGATGTTCTCTTTGATCCTTCCAGTCAAGGGTATAGGCCCAAGCAGAGACCGATGCATCCTGTAGGTAAATGCCTGGCTGTAAGAATGGTGATGCCAAGAGGGCTTTAGCTTCCTTGACCATGGGATGCTGTTCTGGGACTGCAAGCAGAGATGGGGTCCATCTATCAAGGAAGGAGAAGAGCATATTTGGATTGAGACTGGTTAACTTAGGAAGAAGGGCCTTAAACTAGGTTTGACAGGGGCAGGCGTCAAAAGCCAACAGGTAAGTCAAAAACATGGAGACCTGGGAGAAAAATCGGAATCTGAGTGCCGCATGAGCCATTATGGCAGGGATAAGGGAGAGACTAGAAAGAATTTAAGTGTGGGGGGCGGGGGGAGAAAGAGACCACCCTGGCCTAACCAGGAGATCTTCAATGATCTGAAAATCAAAAAAAAAATCCTACAAAAAGTGGAAGCTAGGTTAAATTACAACGGATGAATATAAACAAATAACACTAGTACATAGGGACAAAATTAGAAAAGCCAAGACACAAATAGAGATTAAATGAGCTAGAGACATAAAGGGTAACAAGAACACATTCTACAAATACATTAGAAGAAAGAAGGAGACTAAGGACAGGGTAGGCCTGTTACTCAGTAAGGGGGAAAAACAATAACAGAAAATGTGGAAATGACAGAAGTACTAAATGACTTTGTTTCATCTTTCACCAAAAAGGTTAGTAGCAATTGGATGTCTAACCTAGTGAATGCTAGTGAAAATGCGGTAGGATCAGAGACTAAAATAGGTATCTTAGTCGACCCTCCCCGCAAGTGTAGATCAGGCCTAACAGTGCTTTACTCCTGACTGTGTGAGATGGCTTTAAAGAGAAGATAAATGTCATTTATGCTCAATTAAAATAATTTTACACTGCCAGAGTGGTATACAGTGGTGTAAAGGAGAATACATTTTTCAAAGAAGTTCAGTATTGCAGTAATGTTCAAAGAAGAGGGGGCTAACAGAGTTGACTGCCCAAGATCCATTGGCTGTTAGAGGGAGTTGGGTGCCTAACTCTGTTAGGCCCCTTTGAAAATCTTAGTCTCAATCATTATTAATTTAATTCCCATTTATTTCTGGGACTCCTTTTTTCTTCTGACATGTGATGCAGCACTCCCCTATGAGAATGGGGGAAAGGTCTATTCAGTCTCAGAGCAATGCTCATTACCAGGCTACTGGGGATACATTGGGTTCCCTTGGCAATTGTAGATATCTGAATACTTCCAATGAGGGAATGGGCCTGCTCTTTTTACTTTGGATTGACAGGCACTGCTGAAGTTATGCCTTATGCAAAGAAGCAGGAGCTTTCGAATTGAGGACAAAGATGCCTGAGTATCCATCTTAATGAACACAGGAAAGCCCTGAAGGCATAAGGAAAACAGCAGAGTGCAGGAAAGGTGTTCCTTTTGGCTATGATTGTGTAGAAATTTACAAACACGCTTACCTTTACGCATATGAGTAGTCCCAATTGTTGCTGTTCAGATTGCTAAACTGCTGCAAATAAAAGCAATGCAGTACAATATTTCATACAATCAACATCCCTGTAATATCGTCTTTGGTCTATGAAGACAGCTTTATTGAGGTATTTGTATATGTAAGCTGCTAGGCTCAGACCAGCCCAATGGAACCTGAACTAATGCATGGCCAAATTAATGAACAATGGAAGACAACAATTAAATTCAAGCATTTATCACAAGTGCTAAAGGTAGAATGCACAGCTGTGGATTAAAGTACTGGAAGTGCAAGAATAGTTTGCAGTGTCTATTTGCCATGTTGTTCATGATCCCTTTTTTAGGCAGGCGTCTGAAAACCTTCTGTGTCCATTCTGCTCCACTGATGTTTGCTATTGTCCACATTTGCATGAGTGTTCTGATGGAATCTTTCCTGGGGTTCACAGTACATATGTAAACATTTGTACCAAGTAATTACCCCAATAGTCATTATTTAAAAATATCTTCTTTAAATTTTACAGTTTTCCTTCTACTTTCACATGAAACCATGTAACCAAATCTGTCTGGGTCAACTTGTTATTTCTGGATGATTTATTTTATTAATAACAGGCAGTCAATGATTATTATTGTCTCAAAATTATATAAAGGAATCATGCCACTTATCAACCCAAGTATTTATGCACATGCTTAACTCTAAGCATGTGAGTAACCCCATTGACTAAAGTTAAGCAAGTACTTTTGCGTGTTTTACAGGATAGGGACCAAGTGCAGCTATAACCATAGAAGAGTGGTGTACCGAGTTAATCTTTCCAAAGGTTACTGAGAAAGGATCAAACATTATACTCCCTATATTTTCTCTAAATCTCTTTGGCTGCATTTAATGTATTCTATCTTTTTCCTGACAGTCTTGATTGAATCTACAGACTTGTTTAGATGCCTTCTCCCAGTAAGCTGTGGGCTGCTTTGCACTACTCCAGTGAAGTAAAATGGCTGTAAACTCATTTTTAAAGGTTTGGTTAAGACACATAGAGAGCTGCTTTGTGTTGCTGGAGTGGAGTAACGCAGCCAAAGTAGACCGGCAAATCTCACCCTGGATGTTTACAGCATATGTTTTGTTTTTCTTTAACCTAAGAACTTTGATCAGTCCCTTGTGATACCACATTTCTACTGATTATTCCTTATTTTTTTCCTTTTCAGAGATGTAGCCTGTTGTGCCTTAATTAAGAAGGTACATCATAGTTTTGAAAATCTCTATTCATAGGTACAAATAAAATTGCAGTACCTAGAGATAGCTTCAGGTTTGTTAGCAGCATTGATTTTATAACTTACCCACTTGTCATCCCAAAGCATTTATGTACAGAGGAAATATTAAAGTAAACACAGTGAGAAAACAGGACTATATAATACAAGTTCTTGGATCCTAAACCATAAGCTCACGCTCAGTAAATGTTGTGACAAAGTTCCAACTTTGTCTCAGTGGGTCTTGCACTTCCAAGAGGATTACACTAGCCTCAGAGGCTCACTGTGACCCTCCATGTAGCCCTTCTCTCTATAGAGACAAGGGTCACAGCCTATTGAGGCATTTTCATCATAAGCCAGCAAGGGAAGTGGGAAGAAGCAACCCTCCCTTGCACAGTATCTGTTGTCTCACAGTCTCTGGGAGAGTGCGGGAGCCTGGGCCCACCGTGTACTCCAGGCTCCAGCCCAGGGACCCTAATAGTAGCAGCTATTGGTAGCTGACTATTGGAAACAGGAGGAGTACAATTCCCTGGGCCACTTCCCACAACAGCCCCCACTTCCTCAACATCAACTGCACCTTTACCTCAAGGCCTCCTTTCTTGTGTTTTAGCGGATTTGTCCTGTCCAGTTTCTCCAACAGTGTGGCTTCCTCCTACAGCTCCTGACACGCACTTCTAACTGACTAACTAGGAAGCTTTTAACTAGTTCCAGCCAGCCCTTCATTAGCTGTCTCCACTACTTTCTAGAAGGATATTAATTGGCCCCAGGTGCCTTGATTAACCTGGAGCAACTGCCATTTGGTTACCATGGTAACAGGGATTTGTTTAGCCTGAGGCTAACATGCCTGTTTCTCACTATTTTCCTGTAGTCAACTGGTTCTGCTCTGGTGGAGTTCAGGAAGTTGGCAAGGCTCAACAATAGAACAGAATGCATATCCTTCAATCTCTTAGGACTAGTCTATACTTGCAATGCTAAAGCGTTGCTTTAACGTTCCTTATGTGGTTGCAGTGCAGCTCTGGGAGAAAGCTTTCCCAGTGCTCTAAAAAACGAACTCCACAAGGGGCATAGGTACCAATGCTAAGAGCACGGCTCCCAGCACTGGTGCATTGTCTACACTGGCGCTTTACAGTGCTGAAACATGCTGCACTGAGGGGGGTGTTTTTCACCCCCGAGCAAGAAAGTTGCAGTGCTTTAAATTGCAGTGTAGATAAGCCCTTAGTTGCTGTTTGGCCCTTTTTACCCTGTTCCTCCAAAACCACAACATCCACAAAGTCCTTCCTGAATCCTGAGGAGCCTCTAAAGTGTGCAAAAGTGAAGCCTTGCCCCTACATATCTTAGTTGCTTCTCAGTTGGGGAAGGTGGCTGCCCTTCAGAGCTCATGAACTCTGCCAGAACAAGGCCACTGGTCCAGCTGGTTTTAGGAGCTCCACAAGACACACACCTCCTCCACAAGCCTCCATGCAGTTACATTCATTTGCTTCAGGCTCCTTGGCTGCTTGCTTTCAGGCTACTTGTTCACTGCTGTCATAGCTCCAGAATGGCCACATATGCTGCAGAAAGTGGGGTTTATGCAGCAAGTTTTAAATGGGAGAATTATGTATTCAGTATCCATAATATTTCTTCCTACATCAGTCACTCCAATTCCTTAACTAGTTTTATAGCTATTGTTAAGCTACCCCTTACAATTTTCAGTCACTTTACATGAATACCTTGCAATTTAAGCTTATGGCCTACCTAGGAAATCTTTCCATAATATCTTATTATTGAGCATAATTTGGACTATATTAGCGGTACCAGAGGTAGCAACATCTATAGACAGTCTGTTTTCAGTTGCTTATGACTTTGCCATCTGGGCTGAAGTTTCCAATGGCAGGTGTCTGCCTCAGGCTGAATTTGTTTGGGAAGTTTCAGCAAAAACAGTTCAATATTTCCAAAAATAGATTAGAGAAAAGTACATTGTTGTGCCCATGTTAAAAAATTCCTACAACTGTTTATCTGAAAAGCTCTAGTACATTCATACTTTGAAGAAAAGACTTTAAATTTGGGGGGTGGGGGTGGGGGGAGGGGCGTTCATCCTGATGACAGGGGGTTTGTCCTTTTGCCATTCACCTGAAAATGGGCCCAAATTTGGTCAAGTTATGTGCTTTGGAAAGTCTCAGTTCACACCTGCTCACTAGAGACTTAGAGTTTTGCAGTTAAATTCTCCCAAGACTCTCTCTACTTCTATCAGTTACTATATTAGCCCTAGTGGCAGAAATCTATGATGTGGCTAAAAGGTTTTAGCTCCTGATAGGCCATGTGGAAGTCAATATGATGCCACATATGGAATTTCTCTTTTGTTCAGTTTGCTTTTTTAACAGTCTAGGAAATTACAAACTAAAACTGCATTAATGGAACAATAAGATTACAAAGCCGAGTACTCAGACATTAGGAAATTCCAGCTTTAAAGTTCCTTAAATTGATCTTCTTAAATGTGACCAGAGATTTTGCCTTAGTTGCACGAACTCAAGGTGGATAAAAATCAACAATTAAAAAAAAAAAAAAATTGATTTTTTAAATTTAAATTGGATTTTTTGATAAAATGCTTTTGGGAGAAAAATCTATCTAAAGATAGTTTTAATTAAGATACATTATAGCTCAAAGATAACTCATTCTGGAAAACAGATTATAAATTCTAATTCTATATTAGAGACAATATATTCATATAATGTTTAAGAAAAGTTTTGTAAATGATTTCCAATAGTTCATGGATTAGGGATACAATTTTATGGTGTTCCAGGGGCTTCCGTATAGATTATTTAGGTTAATCTTTCTATCTACCCAATGGGACTCAGTGCTCAGTCTGGAAGATACCATCAGAGATGCTTAGTTTTGCAGTTCTCAAACTGTGGATTTGTGTCTCCAGAGCCAACATGCTTGTTAACAGCAAAAATGTTTTAAAATAAATTAATGAATAATATCTAGAGGTGACGAATAATGGATCTCAACCCTATTGTCTCTCTTCAAATTTGTGTACACAGAGTCAATCTCTTACTTCTCTTTAAAAGTGCAAAGTTTCAAAAAATTCAACAAATAGAAGATTGTTGGGGGCAAAATAGATCTGCACAAGGAGAAGACGTCTGAAGATAAATGTGAGAAGGGAGGGGCAGGCAGTAGAAACAAAAGTGAAACTGTTTGAGCAGCAAATTCCAGAAGTCTTGAGGTCTTTCTGAGTGTTGACTTCGTTGATTTGAGATCTACCATACCATTCTCTCACTAGAAGGAAAAACCTATACAGATTAACGTGGCTGCTAATCTTAAACCTATCATGGCAGAAGGCCATAAAAGAGATCCAGTTTGGGAATAAGAACCATTCAAGAAATATACGTTTGCTGATGATGTTTTAAAAAAGTCACACCAATGAATTGGTGGAAATCACTGAAGCACTTGGATTCAGAGACTGTTAAAGTGATAATCTCACTTTTAACAGCAGTAGCTTCTTCTGCCGGTGTAGAAAGAATATTTTCTTCCTTTGGACTAATTAATTTCAAATTGAGAAATCGTTTGGGATCTCAAAAGGCAGGAAAGCTTGTTTTTCTTTTCCAGATTATGAACAAACAGGAAAATGAAGGTGAAGTCGACTGAGTTAGCTGCAGAAATCAAGAATGCACTTTATGTAGAAATCCATGATTAAATTGAGTCTTCCTGACTAGCGATTTAAATCATGATTTAAATTGATTTGATTTAAATCAAATCCATCCTGCCCGAAATGCCTTACAACAGGTCCATTTAAACATCTCTCAGCCTATTGTATTGCCAACAAGGCAAGGCAGTTACTGCCAACTGTATTAATATTTTTTGTCACAGGGATAGCTGTCCATCTAGGTTCAAAACAGAGATCACCTTTGTCACTTAACATTTATATAAAATAGTGTTGCACCCTTACCTGGAATACTGTATTCATTTTCAGTCAGCCTATCTGGAAAAAAATAGCAGAAATACAAGAGTTTCAGGGATGGGCCATAAAATTTTTAAGAGGCAAGGAAAGGCCTCTTTCTGGGGAGAAACTGAAATGTTTAATTTAGAGAGAAGATGTGTTAGTGGGGATATGAATTGATATGATAAAGGCAGCAATTCAAATAACTCATTTTGAAGAGAAATGTTCATAATATCTACAGGTCCTTTATTCAATTCTGGATTCACAAGGTTTTCTTCTAGGATGCACTTGGATACTTTGGTGATGGCAGTATAAGAGCATAGAAAAGTAAATGAACAGATAAAAGGTAAAATTGAGTACTCTTATTTACTCTCATGTAAATAAGTAAAGAAAAAGGCAGATACAATGAAATTGATAGGCAATACAAAACTAGTAAATAAACTAAATTATAAACAATAAAAAACTAAGTATTTTTTAAAAACATGAGCTTACTAGCATTTTTAAAAGAGTATTAGACATATATGTGCATAATAAGAACATCCACAGTTACACTGGACACTTATGAAACGCATGACACTAACTGATGGGGTAAGTTTAAAAAAAACCCAAAACTTAACCATATCATGTTCCACCCACTATAGGGTTCCTTGAACCATTCTCTGACAGTGTCCATTACCAGATACTTTGGAGGTAAGATACTGAACTAGATGGCTCCCTAGAATGATTCTGTATGGGAATTTCTATAATCTTACATATGCTACTTAACTGTAACAATTCCCTCTTTGCTGTGGTTAACTAGAGATGAAGACCAAGGGTGAAATCCTGGTCCTATTGAAGTCTATGGTAAAACTCCCATCGACCTCAATGAGACCAAGATTTCACCCCAAGATTTTCAAAAAAGACTAGTGCTTTTGGATGCTCAAACTGAGACATCTTAAAGGGAACTGACTTTTAGAGCATGGGTGCTCAACACTTTCTGAAATTCAGTCTCCTTTAAAGTGCCTTAATTTAGGCATTCAAATAGTGAGGCATTCAAAATGACTAATCACTTTCACAAATTTTAGCTGCAAAGTTCTACATCTTGTTACCAGTCCCCTGAGCCATCCAGTTAATCAAACTCTAGTTATGGATTTTTGCTCCCATATTGGCAGAGAAAAATATATGCATAACTATGGATGAAATAGCTGTTTTATGGAAACTTTGTGAGTCATACAAAGGAATAATGAGCCAATTTTTTTTAATAGGAAGAATTTAATGCATGAATGACATTACTATTTGTTATTTATTCACTTTTGAATTTAAATGAATAGTTGCCCTTTATAATTTGTGATTTCCTCTGTTTTCAGAAAAACAGCTCACATAGTACATTAATATCACGTTATGAATGTCTGTTTTTCTATGAAAAGAAGACATAAATCATCTCTGGAACAGAGACAAACAACAAAATGTAGTTCTGCTTATCAGGTAAAGTTCTACTAATGAAACATACTTACTGGTTTGTCTTTTCAGGTAAATGTGCTCAAGCCTCATGCTAGTAGAGTACATCATCCATACACAAAAACTACATTGACCTCATGTAGCTTTATAATTTGTGCCCTAAAATGGAGGGTCCTCTGCTTCTCAATCAAGAGATAACAGAAGAGAGCTGTACTGAAATCTTGTTGCTGAACCTTCATTGGTTTAATTAATTTATTACAAAATATTCTTCTCTCTAAGTTCTTTTAACGGTTTCTATTGCTATATTATTTCAGTTTGCAGGACTGGGTTCCTTGGGCCAGATCCAAAGCCCACTGTAGTCAATGGAAAGACTCCCACTGATAATTGCCAAGGGCTTTGGATTGGGTCTTCTGTTCATAACACTACAATATTTCATTAAATATGGCAGCTATTGTAAAGGAAATATTTCCTATCTGAGAAATGGGTTTCTGCAAAGACATCCTCCAATCTTGAACTAATGGATTGTTCCTTTTTTTCCCCTCCTTTCACCCGGGGAAATGGACCAATCCACTTTTTAGGATATTGGCACCCCTAGAAACAGCACACATTAAATGGAGATTACTTACTTGTACCTGGAGTTCTTCAAGATGACTCTGCATATTCACACTTGTAAGCAAAACAGGTTGCAGGCACTCTTGTTTAAGGAAGCTCTTGCTGCTAGACCTTCTGGTTTGGGACATCTTCAGATACAAAGGCTAAGAGGCCCAAATCAACATGGGCTTCATTGTAAAATAAGGCTAAGTTGCCTAAGTTGTCTCTGATGTCTGTGTCGTTGATCAGCTCTGGCTGAGGCCCCATGGTCAGGAGCCAGTACACACTGGATCCTTCTATCAGTGCTGCCAAGGTGTTGAAGGCACTAACTGTTCACACAGCAGCAAAGGATTGTATATCAAGGTCATTGGTTCCAACTGTGTTGATTCTGAAGAAGGTGGTGAGGGAGAAGGCAGCCACTGTTAGCAGGTCAGATCTCTCAGATCCTTCTGATTTGGATCTGTCTTACATGGTTCTGGTTGCAAGACCTAAATCTGTTCCACATTCCAGTCTCAGGTCCAGGATTATGGATTTTAGGCTCTGTCTGGATTCAACTACAGCTAAGCCTACAAGACTGGCATTGCTGCCTTTATCAACTCCAGTGTTGATGTCTGATCTGAAGAAAACTATTACAGTGGTAGCAGAAGTTCCCTGTGCTGTATCAGATCATTTTTCGGATCCTAGTGAGAGATAGCCTAGGGAAAGGAAGAGAAAGTCCACAGTGGTTCTAAGGTCTAAATTCTCCACTTCTGAAAAAAGGGGTAGGAAGGAAGATATAGTCCGTCTTCATCCATAACAATCTCTACCACCACCTCTTGCTCCTCCTCCTACGACTCCCATAGGATCACCGGGGAGATCTTTCTCACCTTTCATTTTCTCCATCCTCCTGTTCCTTTGTTATCTCATGTAATCCAAGGCTGGATCCACAATTAGAAGAGGAGGACAGATTCAGAAGGTCTGTCACCTAGGACTGCTTTCCCACAACCTTATGGACAGTTTGTACCTCCTCACCCTATGAGTACGTTTCCTGATCCTATTAGAGAGACTGGTTCATTCATCTTTGTGCCTAGAAAATTCTTGTTACATCCACAACGTGGATGACTTAGTGAGCTTTCAGCTGATAAGGATCCAGTTGTAGTGAGCTCTTTGGATCCAACTGTCCAACACGTTGTCCGGAGAAGCAGAAGAGCTGGTCCCTTTCATGGAACAATAGCAGGTGAATAGAGAATTGGATAAGCAATTGTCCCCTGATGAAAATGTGGGCTTTTTTTCTGCATTTGTCTCTTTCAGAGGACATACTACTTTAATGAGTTGATGTGTCATAATGGGGTCTACTTTATCCTTCTTTTGCTATAGAATAGACATCATATCCAGCTTTTGACATTTTAGGAGCTCCTTCAAGAAATAAAATGTCTACCTGTTTCGGATGGACTTTTGCAAAGTGCTAAAGCTGTTTGGGCTGCTCCTGCTTCCTGCCAACCTATCTCTAAGAAGGCCAGACAAACTGTATCAGCTCCCACATTAAGATTTTTCATATTTTCATCTTACCCCAAATTCTTTTGTTATTGCTGCAAAGTACTAGATTTAGGAGTGGTCAATCCTATTCTAAACCTGCTGACAGAGAGGGGAAAAAAACTGTGCCTTTTGGAAGAAAGTTTTCTCCTTTTTGTCACTATAAGAGTAGCAAATTACTAGGCAGTAATTAGAGTAGTGAATTATGGTGGTAATGTCCCGATACCAGTTTTATCAGTGGGGAAAAAAATGGCTTTCTTTGTTCAGACTTATGGGGCAATCAGAGAAAATTCCCCAGTGCTTTTCTTACAGTGGGTTAGAATGTGGCAAAAAATGTTCCTTTGAAATTTCTCATTCTGTGGCCAAGGCATTAGCATCTGCTGTTATTTTAAGAAGACATACATGGTTGAAATTTTCTTTCTTAGCTATGGACACCAGGTTTAAAGTTGAGGACCTCTGTTTTGAGGGTGATGGTCGTTTTAGTACCAAAAATAGACAAACACCTGGAAAAATTAAAAAAGGTAATGTTGACTGCTCAGGCTCTTGGCTTGTATTATACTACTAAAAGGAGACCACCTACATTTTCATTACCAGAGGCAATTTTATCCACAATCCTCGTCAGATATTTCAACTCAAAGGCAGCAACACCAAAACCAGCATCCAACAGCTCTGAAGAAGAATCAGGACTTTACTAACTAGCTGAAAAACAACTAAATTTAATTTTGCACGTATAAAAGTTCAAGACTATCAGTCCCCATAACTACCAGGTAGCCATTCCAGACAGTGTGGAACTCTACAGAAATGCAATTTTCAGCAAATAAAATAAAATTGCTTTTTCCACTCAAGCTCCCTCAGTCTGGAATTGAAAGGCTTAGCTTAGCAGTAACAAAACACCATTAAGCCTTGTCTGCACTTAGCTGCTTTTTAAAATTTTCCATAGCTATAATACAGGGGTGGGCAAACTGCAGCCCGTGGGCTAATTCTGTCCAGCCCCCCAAGTTCCCGGCTGGGGAGGCTAATTCCTCCTCCCTTCACTGCTGTCGTCTCCCTCCCCCACAGCCTCATCGCACAACACAAGCAGCGCCCGGGGCGGTGCGGGGCCTGTGCGCTCTGTTGGATCAGTGTGGCAGCTTGTCTGGCTCCGGGTCAGACACACTGTTCTGAGCAGCGACGTGGTAAGGGAGCCAGGGCAAGGGGCGGAGGGTTGGATAAGGGCCAGAGGGTTGTGGGGGTGGTCAGGGGATAGGGAATGTGGGGGGTTGGATAGGGCAGGAGAGTCCAGGGGGCCTGCCAGGGGGTGGGGGTGTAGCTATGGATCAGGGTAGTCAGGGGACAGGGAGCAGGGGGGCTGAATAGGCGGTGGGATCCTGGGGTGTGATTAGGGGCAGGGAGATCTCTGGAGGGAGTAGTCAGGGGACGAGGAGTGGGGGTGGGGCGGTTGAATGGATCAGAGATTCTGAGGTGGGCAGTCAGGGGGCAGGAAATGGGAGGGGGATGGATAGGGAGCGGGGCCAGGCTGTTTGGGGAGGCACCCAGCCCTCCATACAATTTTGAACCCCAATGTGCCCACCCCTGCTATATTACCTTTAAATGCTGCAAAGGTGGGAGCATTAGACTACAGGAAAAGCATAAGTATTTTTACCATTGTATTTGGCCTTCTTCAAAGACCTTATAATCTAATACAATATTCTGCTTCTGATAATAGACAGTACCAGGGGAACTTCATGGTTATCCTACAGGACCAAGACACACTACTTGTAATTAATTAAAAAAACACAAATTTCTGTGATGATAAATGTTTTGCTATAGGAAATGCTTAAAATTACTTTGAAAAGAAACCCAACAGCCAGCATCAGAGAGCTATTTCTTGCATGTATATATGTATTGGGAAGGAGATTCTAAATGAAAACAAAAGTCAAAAGGCATCAGGATGTGCTGTTGGAAGAGGGAAAAAGGGTAGGTGCAAAGGAAAGGGAAACCTGATGGGAAAAAAAGATCTACAAACACTGAAGCCTGAAGAATGTTTTTAATCGTCACTGAGAATAGTGTGAAGAAAAGCTACTGATTTTGTTTTGGTTTTTTATTTACTTTTCTTTCAATCATTTTTTGTACTCTACAGACAGCAGGGGACACAAGACAGAACTCTCTGTCCATTTCTGCTACTGATTTTCTGGGTGGCTTCAGATGTCTTTTTCAGAAATTGCTGAGTATCCACAACTCTAGCTGGTCACCGAGATCAATGAGTGCTCCGCACCTTTCAAAATCAGGCCCTTGGAGGTTTAGTTTGCTGTCCTAATTAGATAAAATTCCCATTGAAGTCAATGGATATTTTGAATGTAGACTAGAGGATTAGCTATATAAAAAGCAATGCATTGTTTTATTTTAATATAATTAAAATATCCAGTGATGAATCTATTGATGCCATATCCAAGTTTGACATGAGTTTTAAACATGGGTAGAAGTTAACCAAAACAAGCCAATCAGAACATGTAATAAT
Source organism: Dermatemys mawii (assembly GCA_007922305.1). Lineage (NCBI taxonomy): Eukaryota > Metazoa > Chordata > Testudines > Dermatemydidae > Dermatemys > Dermatemys mawii. The sequence goes on from ML677362.1 coordinate 13,544,093, forward strand.
GCGTAAACCATATAAGAAAATAACTTTCAGCCAAAACACACACAAAAAATTTCTAGGATTAATATTTGTTGAAATGAATTACTGAAGAGACATATCAATAAGGACAGATCATATTGTATTGCTGCATGCCGAACCTATCTGGTTTGAATCTTATGAATTTCTAGCTACAGTTACTGGGAGTATGAACATAGTATCTGCCATTTAAGAGTGCAGTCTGACAGCAATTAAGGGGGTTCATCTTTGAGAGGAATAAAAAACAATTAAGATGAAGGCTGCTGATTTGAGTACTGCCTTTTATCAGTAAACAAACTAGTCTGACCTGTGACTAATGTAGAAACACAGAATAGCAGATTAGATCTGTATCTGGAGAGTCAGATTTGATTTGACAATTTTCTCCAGGCTATAACAGCATTTGTATGAGAACAGTTACACTGACAGTCATTTTCATGTGTGAGAAAATTCTTCCTGAATTTTCACAAGTTTCCTTCAACTTTTTTTCCCACAGATCATTAGATACATATTTGTACTTTACCATAGTTGTCTGTAATCACAGAACTAATAAAAGCAGGTGCTGGTGACATATTTTGAAAGTGAACTAAAAAAGCTTTTTACTCAGCATAACGCCAGTGGAGGACTTTGTGTTTCCCTTGACTAGATGATGCCATCACTAATACTTAACAGTGCAGGGAACTATATTTTTTGCACTGCTTTAGGTGTTTACAAGAACATCAGTAGTAGTATGGAAGCTGAGCAGCACCTACGACTCAGGTCTTGCCGAATTCGGAAAGGAAGGAATGATTTTCCAATCAGCAGAAACCCAGAGAGAGGGCAATGGTGCCAGCATCTGTCTTCTCTCAAACTGAATTGCTCTTCCCTGCTCCCTCACTTTGAAAGAGTTAATTCCTATATTTCAGACAACTGTATATTTTTGCCATCACCAAAGTGTGTCCCTTTTAGCATACTCTGCTCTAAATACTCTTTTGTTATGTAATAAAATATTAATGCTATGTTTTCTCTTCTACTAAGCAATGAAAAATGTTTTGATTACAACAGGAACCATATACAAACTGATTTCCTGTTGTTGTGTTTGCAGCAGGAAAATATTCATTTTAACTGAACTGATTTTTTAAATTATTTTGCAAAGCAGGTTTTCATTGTTTATTATTATTATTTCATATTAAATGTCTAAAATAATCCTAAAACTACTCAAACTTCAGCAAGGGCCAGTTTACTAATGTTATTCTGGGTTATCATAATACTTTCCCCTACAAATTAAAATTACTTGAGGATCAATGCTTTAATATCTTTGAGATACGTAAGAGCTTTCTCTTTGTGGACATTCTCTGTGGGGGAAGAAGGGTAGCTTTAGAAAACTATGCAGAATCCAGATTTATGGCTCTATAATGTTTAATATTTGTGACAGTCAGATGTATCTAAGTGTCTGACTTACAATTTTTATTAGACTTATGAGGCCAAATTTTGCCTGACATAAACCCCATACAACCACATTAAATCCAATGGATTGCATTTATCCTTGGTGTAGTTCTGAGTTTAGGATCAATTTGCTCAATGAGAATTCATATTTTTCATTACATCATCTCTCAGTCCAAGTCCTTGATCTTACAATGAGCTCAACGTAGGATAATCCCTGAGATGAATTCCTGGCCCCATTGAAGTTAATGGCAAAACTTCTGTTGAATCCAGCTGTGCCAAGATTTCAGCCTGGGACTTTAGCCAGATTCTGGGATCCACTCATGTAGAGGTCCTTGCAGGATTGGGACCCAAATGGTGTTTCATTTGTGGGAATGTAGTGGCATGGCTGTCCCACTCTGATAGGCTGATTGGAGAAGCAGCCACAGCTGTGGACAGCTCAGTTAGGGCCCAGCTGGCCCTAATAAAAGGGCTGTGGGGCCAGGAGACAGGGGAATCTCACTCTAGCCCTGGAGCAGAAAGGACTAGCTGCCTGGGAGCAATGTACCTGAAGCAGAGCAGTGCTGGGGAAGGGCAAAGGGAGCTGGGAAGCTCCAGCCTGGCAAATCCCCAGGCTGCAAGCTTTGTTGAAGGCCTACAAAAGGTATTAGGGCTGCAGAGGGGCAGCCCGGGGATAGGCAAAGGCAGCAGGTCCTAACCCCTGGCCAATAATGAGTGGCCATTACAGGCTGCAGTCTACCCCAGTGAGCGGGGGCAAGATGATGACTGGTAGTAGCCACTGAGGCAAGGTGGGTGTAGAGGGTTGGGGGTTCTCTTGTGAGAGGAGACCCAGAAAGTGGGTATATTGCAGGGGCAGAACTCCGAGGTAAAGGGCACCGGGCTTTGGCAGGGTCATGGGGCCTTGAGGCAGGCAACACGCCTGCCAGCAGAGGGTGCTCCGAAGGCTGGAAAGAGCTAATTCCCAAGACAACCAGCAGGAGGTGCCTTACCAGTGAGTCTTAACCTTGCTACGGGGAAGTCTGTTCATTAATAAGTAAAACACATTGCCCTTCCACTACCAGCTTCAGCTCACTCTAATTTCTTTATAATACAAACATGCATGAATGTTAGATTATATTAACCCCCTCCCTCACACTAATGATCATCATCTACCCTTAACAATTCCAGTAAATGTGTTAAAGATAACTCCACAGCTCTGCTCAGATATGTATTACAAAAGGCAAATTACAACTTTATTGTACCATAGGTCTGAAGTCAATGGGGTACATAGGGTATAACTCTTGATAAAATTTCGTCAATGATTTTAACATGTCTTTGATGTACTTATAATGCAGAGGAGTAGACTATCCTCTTTGGTCTCCCCTATGACCCAGAGTCAGGCCCTATCAGATACTTTCCTTCATAGATTGAGATTTAGGCCACAAAGGAACATCAAAGCAGGGATGGTTGTCTCTAAAATTAAAAAACTCAGAAATCTTTCCCGATACAAAGAGAAACAAATGTGGAAGCACATTAAGCTCTCCAATGAAGATAATGTTATTTGTAATGAATTTCACAGAACACACTAAAGAGGTCTCTTAGATTTCCCATCCTCTTCAGAGTCTTCCCCTAGCAGTCCATATAGGAAGAAATTATCCAACAAGAGAGACAAAAGAAATACAAAATTAGACATGACATCTTATCATCCAGTTTCTAATCTCCACCAGTGAAGAGGAACTATTGGTTTCCCATCCTGAAGCACCTCAAAGAGACTCAAGAAAGATTGTTCTTACCTGAGTTTTCTTTTTAAAGGGTGATGAACACTCTGAATATTCATCCCCAACAGAGTGAGAAGTAGCTAAAGTCCCCATGTGAAGATATTTCCTACTGACTCCTAGAAAGAACTCTGCTTTCCATGCTAGTGACCTCAACAGAGAAGGGAACACCCAAAGTGATATGCACAGAGTGTTAAAATTCTCATTAGGCTAAGGGATTAAGCCAAGTCCAGTATTCTGCTTGAAAGATCCTGATGCAGTAGTGGCCTTCCCAGTCAATGATCTTGTTATTTCTTCTACAGGAACTGACAGATAAGAAATCTGAATTCTCACTTCACAGAAACTATGGAACATCGGCAGCTACTCACAAGACCAGTAGTTTCCACTTGTTTTTCCATCTATTTTTGCCATTTGGAATCCATTCTCCAGAAGATGTCTCTTGCTTCAGTATTAGTCTCCAGCTCTGCCAGTCTGCCTCCCTTTTGGGGTCTTTAATGCTGTTCCAAGGCAACAGGTGTGGCTGTGGCTGAAGACTTGGAAGGCCAGGCCCTTCCTGTTAACCTGGCCCAAGCTTTTCACATAAAAGCTGTCAGTGTGGGTTTTGACTGCATTAGGACTCCAGGTATAGGTCCTTTTTTCTGTGACATGTGGGTGGAACAGTGAGTGTGACAGAGGGTTACCTGGAAAGAGAAAAAAATGACTTAGCGGTAAGGAACATATATATATTAAAACCTGCCTTAGAGACCAACTCTGAAGAGAGAGTACCTGTCATGAGTGACTAGTTGCAGAGGCCACGGAACAGGTATGCAAACCTTTGAAGAAAGACCACCTCTTACAAGAGACCACTTTTGCTAACTCCCATGAGTGGTTACTCTTGGCAGGTGTTACTGTATTGGATTTAGTAAGAGTGGAGCCCAGCCTGAAACCTAGCCAAAATGTGGGATGTCTCACTGCAAATGGAATTTTTGAGAAGCATGTTGAAAAATATCTTGGCACATCAGCTACTAAACTTGTAGTACATGCATCTTTGCAATGGGTGATTTTCAGAGTAATTCCAAGACGAAAGGAAGGATAGAGCCGTAACATAATCACTATAAATTCAAAAATCTATCATGTAAAAGAAGTATTCTCTGCAGAAACATACAACGTATCTTCTCATTTTTATAGAAAGAAAATGGCTTAAAATAAAGTTACATTGATTTTTCTGCCTAGTATCAGATACAAAAGCATTTATTCTTGTCTCTTGACACTCGTTTAACTCCCATTAAATATAATAGGTGTTACAAACCAGCTTAAGGGAGAATAAACTCAGCTGTGTGTAACTTTTGCTTGTGACAAGATCTGTTCTGTTCCATTGTACAGATTGTAATTTCACAGACAGCAGTTCATTCTATGCAGAAGGTGTTATTGTTGTGAAGGATTTCTTTTATTAAGCCTTAGCTATAGTGGAACAGTTCCATTTTCCTGTATTTTCACAGCTAAACAGCAACAAAATGTATATTCATCCAAAGTTAAGGTTAATAGCATACAAATAAACAAATGCCAAGTCATTCTCAGCCAAAGTGCTCACCTCAGCCTTAACTCTACCTACCTCTCTGAGTCCTCACCCATATTCACCATACAGTTTGAGACCCTAACTATACTCATTATTATCTGCGATTAGGATGAAGAGAATTTTATTCCTCTTCCGAACAAACAGGAACAGAGACACAATTATGACGATGATGATTTATTATTTGTAATACCATAGTGCCTAAGATCTCTAGTCATGGCATATGTGCTGGGCACTGTACAAACACAGAACTAAAAGATGGTCTTTACCCAAGGAGCTTACAATCTAAGTATAACATGAGAGAGAACAGATGGACAGACAGACAGATAGATGGGGAAATACAAAGCAGCCAGGAGACATTATTGGTTTCTGCACACCAACAGCCTAACTGTTGTCAAGTTTTTTGTAGGCATCCTGGCAAACAAGCGTTGTAGGAGAATAATGAGGTAATTTTGCATATGTCTACAGGGAAGGCATCTCTAGTATATGCAGCAGTGTGGGAGAAAGCATGAAGGTGCTTGTTTGAAAAGGAAGTAAGTGGGAGATGGAAGGTGACATTGTGAGCTGATCAGAGGTGAACACCAATCGCAATTGATTGATAGCAAATAACAGATGATAGGGTTGGCATTGACTGTGAAGGGCCTTGAAAGTAAATACAAGCATCTTATAGTTCATGTGATGGAAAACGGTGAGCAAGTGGAGGATTCAAAGAGAAGGGTGGCATGGTCAAAGACACAGGCAAAGAAAATTAACTTGCATTTGTCAAGGCCAGAGAGGATGTTGCAGTAGTCAAGATGAGAGCTGGGACAAGAGTTTAGCTGTATGGATAGACAAGGCCTTATTTTTACAACGTTATGCAGAAAGAATTGGAAAGATTTAGATATAGTCTGGATGTAAGGACCTAGAGAGTGGTCCAAGATGGAGGTAATGCCCACATTACAGGCTGAGTTACAACAGAGTAATGGTGCTGTCCACTGTGATCAAGAAAGGAGGTAGTGCAGAGGCTTTGGGGGAGGGTGATAATTAGGAGCTCTGTTTTAGCTTGAGGTAATGGCTATGAGGAGATGTTAGAGAGAGAGGCTGAGATTTTAATTTGGGCAGAAGGAGCTAAGCTTGAAGAAGAAAGAGAGAAATGTATGAGTTATCAGCACAGAGAAGTTAGTTGAATTTGCGTTTGCTGATCAGATTACAGAGGCAGAGGGAGAAGAGAAGTGGATGGAGGATAGAAGCCTGTGGAATTCCCACAGAAAGTTGAAAGGCAGATGAAGAGGACCCTCGAAATGACACGCTGAATGACTGATTAGTGAAGCAGGAGGAGAACCAGTAGAGGTTAGCAAGTGACAGAAGCCAAGCTAGGACACAATTTCAAGAAGAGCTTAATTGACTGTGTTGAAAGTAGCTGATAGGTCAAGGAGGATAAGGATGGAGTACTAGTGCTAAGCTTTAGTTAGGAAGAGGTCATAAGAGGCTTTGGCAAGACCAGTTTCACTGGAGTGCAAAGGGCAGAAGCTGGATTGGAGAGGATCTATGATGGGATTGGAGGAGAGGAACTCAGACAATGATTGTAGGTGGTGCATTCAAAGAGCTTAGTGATGAAAGAGAGGCAGGCTGGTAGTTGAATGGGCAAGTGGAAACAAGAGAAAGGCTTTTGTTAAGATATGAGAGACTACGGCATGCTTTAAATTAGTGGGGAAAAGAGCCAGAGAAAAGCAAGATGCTAAGGAGAAAAGTAAGGGAAGTGATGAGAGTGGGCACAAGGGAAATCAGGAGGGTCACTGAAGCAAGCAAAGACATTAGAGGAGAACAGATGAGACTCTTCTTTGTCTGTGACAGGAGAAGGAGGCAAGACGTGTAGGAGGGGAAAGGAGAAGGTCACATTGTATTTAGTCAATTTTCGCTTGGAAGAAATGCTTCCGGTGTTTCCACTTGTCCAAAACATTCAAGTTTGAAAGCTGCGTCAGAACTGAATTAATATTTTCCAACTCAGAAAGGTCTACACAATACCATGCAGTGGAACAAATTGACTAAATGTCCTTTTACATATTATTCTCATTACCAGTAAGAAACCGTGTCTAGAGAAGCAATCAATATAAAAGTAGATGTACAAAAATAGGAAGTTTTTTCTCAAACAACCTCTGAAAATCATCAATATGTGCTGATGCAGAAATGTTAATAGAGAAGATTCAGGGTTAAATTCCCAATGGACAGGCACTTAAGGCTATATTTTAAAAGCATTTAGGAGCCTAAAGATGTAGATGGGTGCTTAGTGGGATTCTTCAGAAACACCTACCGGCCTAACTCCTATTGAAATCAATGGAAGTGAGGCAGCACTTAGATGCTTTTGAAAATTCCATTATGTGCCTAACTGTGTCTTGAGACACCTAAATCTGACTCTTGCAGCTCAGTTGTGCCATTAGGGTACAGCACTGAGCAAGGAGCAGTCTGGAGCTGTACTAACCCAGGGAAAACTCCAGGAAGCACAAGAACTACCATGTAGTGGGAGTATGCATGTTGCATCATTCCGCATATAATGTGCTTCCTTCTCCATTGCTGGCAACTGCCAGTTCTGCTGGCTGGTGCAGAAGGATGTGAGAAGTAGTCACCTCTGGGGTTGACTACGAGATAAGTGCAAGAGGAAAAAGGCTCCTTGTGCCCTTCATTTTATGCCTCTATGCAAGAGCAAGTCAAAATCTGACTCTTAGCATGAACATATAAAATAAGTTTTTAGCAATAATAAAAATGAATGTTTTTTTCATGTGTTCCTGTTGTTCCAATGCTGGTCACTTTTCCAAAACTCTTTTGATAACATTGGTCTCTCTGGAGGAGCTGCTTCATGAGCATTGACATTGCAGAGAGGGTTGAGATCACAGCCCTCTGACATAGTGAACACTTTTGTCAGGTTTCACAACCCTCATCTCTCGCATTTCATCATTGCCTCAAGGCAACTGTGGGTGAGGGGGCTATCACTTGTTCTAAATCAGTAGTTGTGATGGGAGACTGGCAAAATGCGGAAAAGAATGCAATCTGGAATTTAAAGATACACAGCTGGTGATATAGAAAAAGTAGACTTGTAGCTATTGGAAGGAAGAATTCCTTCAACTGTTAACACAGGTCATCTTTTCAAATGCTCTTTGTAAGAACAATGGCCAAAATGTTTGATCCTGGTCCACCTTTATATTATATATTATGATTTATTATTTGTATTACCATAGCACCTAAGAGCCAGGTCCCCACTGTGCTAAGCACTGTACAAACACAAAACAAAAAGGTGGACCCTGCCTCAAGAAACTTACAATCTAAGTATAAGACAGGAGACAACTTTGGTATGTAGACAGACGGATTAGTACAAGGAAACAATGAGACAATATGTGTCAGCATCGTAGGCCAGGGTCTCTGCACTTCAGTGGCCTATTTTGCAGGCATCTTGGCAGGAAAAATTTTAAGGAGGGATTTGAAGGCAGACCTGTTTGTAAGGTTAATGGGAGTTGCAAGAGCGTCATGCCTCAAAGGAAAGCCAGGCCCCTTATGTATGTGCCTGAGAATATTGTCTTTTATTCACTCTTGTAATAAGAACTGGTACTATTAAAAACAATTTCTGTGTCTCAATGCAGCTACAGCATTTCCTTGAACACTTTGAGTGGCTTAACCTAAATATGTTTTCAGAATGTATTATAAATGCATGATGCTGATAGTCTGCCTAGTTGCATGCCAATAAATTAGAATGGTTAACAGAGCTGGGAAAATAGTTCTTCTGGCACACTGTATAAACAGGTTGGCCAACCCCTGGTAAAGCTGAATTTTGAAATGAAAAACCTGCTCCGTTCTTGAAGGAGTATTTGTTTTGCAATGAGAATTGTTTATCATTTCTGAAAACTGCAGATATGTAAATATTGGTTTAGATCCTCAGATTGCATAAATTGCTCTAAATCTAGCCTTTGTTTTTCCAAGCTCTGATAATCACCCTTGTTGGGTTCCTTCCCTGTTCCATAACAATTATCCGTAGCAATTCACTGTGTCATCATTCCCTCTGTGTAACTGATAGGACAATGTTGATTTCCTTAAGAAGCATAAATTTGTATGAAGTTTCTGCTTCTCTTTTTAGAAGTATTAGATTTTTCTGAAAGTTTTGAAATATATAACAAATGCCATGGGAGCACATGACCAGTGTCCTGAAAATGTTAGATGTGTTAATAAAACCAATGCACATCTAGGGTTAAATTCTGGCTTCCAGTGCTTATTAAGTAGGGGTGGGTTGGTAGGTGGCATGCAGAGCTATCATTCTTAAGCTACGGTGCTCTGAGGTTTCTTCCCTCTGCAGGGACTGATGTATTTGTGCAGAGCAATTCTTTATGCCCAGTGCAAAATATTGGTGGGTACATTAACCCTGACTGTGCATGTTTCCCAGCACCAGAAAGAGAGAGCAGGATTGAATTCTAGTGGTGTCCCCAGCCTGACAGGTGTCACTTTGGAGGCATACAGCAGCTTTGAACACATCAGTGAGACCTTTTGTCTGAGGGAGAGCAGTGGTAGTGTTCAGCTCAGTTTCTGTGCGGGTGCAGTGAGGGAGGTTCAAAGGGTAGGGAAGAAGTTTTCTCTTTCCCTTGCCCAGTGTGCCTGTACAGGACAACGTAGAATATGGTGCCTACTTAAACTGTGCTGAAAGTACGCTCCCATGGATCTTATCAAATCAGCGTGCCCTCTTTCAAAGCTTCTATCTCTGTTTATCTGAAGATTTCAGTATTATTTATTAACATTTTCTTTCACTAGTATCTGATAACTTGTCTGTCTAGTTTGGAGACACACTTTTTTTGAACTATCATACAATTCACCCATTGCAATGTAATTTACTCTGTTTCTTATAGCACCTAATTATGAATGTCCATCACCATGCAAATCTGTTTCTAACCAAGAGCTAAACTAGGATTTCTCAGTACCAGATAAGCTATTCCAGACATAGGGAAAAATATATGTATTAATACCATGCATTCCAGTATAAGACCTACTTTTTTGATGTGTAAAGCCCAAAAAGATATTGTAACCCAGATTGGGAAAGAGGAGATGACAGAGTTTTTGAACTGCCGGAACAATGCTAGCCTAGTAAAAGAACAGTACAGTATTGTGCTATGACAGTAACTGGAGCTTCTTCTGTAGCTTAACGCAAGGTATCATGTGGCATAGGGCTTGCTGATATGACTACTTAGTATACGGCAAGCCAGAGTGGAAATGTACAGTGCACTAGTTGTGGTGCACACTAAGTTGCCATGTGGACCCTGCTCCCGTGCACTAGACAATTTGTACAACAGTATCTCAAAGTGCTCTACAGAACTTCTAGTGTATGGGAGCATGGTCCTTGCAGCGACTTATTGTGTGGCAACCTAATATGCTATAGATTTATACCCCAGATTGCCGTGCACTAATTGACCACGTAGACAAGCACATAGAAAGTAGTTTACAAAGTGTTCATGCACCAGTGTTTAAATATAATAAAGTGGACGCTCACTTTTAAAAGCACTATTTGAAGCTCACCCACTTGTTAGATCAGTTTGAGCAATTATTTCCTCTCTCTACTGCTAAGCACCTCAAAGAAGAGAGAGGCTAAACTGATGAAGTACAAGTATCACATAACTGCAAATGAAAGGATATGTCAGCTTCTTACCTACTTGACTTAACTCTGAAGTTGTGGACATTGCCATCTTCAAAACTGTTAATCTTGGACATATGACCACTGAAAGTGTTTTTTCCTAAAGAACATCACAATGTCAGACTCCTCTGTTTGCGCGACATTAATTTCTTTCTTTAAAGTACTGCCCTCCAAGCATAGTGAATCCTGAAAAGTTTTGTAAATGTGACAGGCTCCCACTAGCTCAGCATTCCCGTTAGAAAAGAGGAGATTTGCAGTATGTCCATAAGTTAACAACTTGGGTGTAATATCTTGAGCTGTGTGGAGGAAGGAAGTTCTGTTTCATGAAGGATTTTGAGATTTCAAAATATGGCTTTGTTCCAAATCAAAGCGAAACCCCCAAATTGTGAAATTCTTTATGAAGGAAAATTCAGAATAAAATTTGTTTGGGGTCATTTGAAACTGTTTGTTTTGACAAAATCATTTCATTTTGATTTAGACTTTTTGTTTAAAAAATGGTATTATATTATCCAATTTCCAATACAAGGGTTCCATGTCTTACTAAGGTGTTTCAGTTTGCGCCAGCTCACTCCACAGAAGCGCGCTCAGGATGACCGTTTCCTCGGAAAGTTTTATTTCTGTGGTCGCATCCAAAGCATCTAGACATGAAAACCTCTTACCCCAATGTTTGTGAAAATGTGAGATTGCTTGTGAACCTATTCAAAGTAATTGTCCTTTCCCAGATCACAACTTCATTTGTGATGGCACTCATTCTGCAGCGTGAAAGTCAGAAACTTGTCCCATTCATTGGCTCCTACCAGTGGACTCAAGAGCAATCTAGTCTTAATTATATACCATATTCAAACCTATGAAAGAGATTTGTGTTAGAGGTGAAGTAAACTATGAAAGGTAATAATTGTTCAGTGTTCTGCAGGTAAAAATGGAAAATAAACAGGTACAGGAACTCTGGGCAGGTCTTCCTTTTAAAAGCATGTTGGCAGGTCAAATCTTCTAGTTCTTAATCAATTAAAACTTCTATTGCCATCAGCATCTCCACTCATAGATATTAATATCTAACATGTGCTCAGTAACTATAGACTTCGTACTTAAATATCTGAGCTATCTTATCCAGGGCTACACATCTTATATGCATTGGATCAGGGACTACATTTGCTAGCTTAATCTGAACAGCACTGAACATATAGATTGTACTTAGTGAATAATACAAATCGTGACAATAATCATTGATTTTATGTATTCTGTGGATGCACTTTCTATTATCTTCTGGAATTGGCCTGGATACAGCTGAAAGCCTACAAATTTGAGGCATAAAAACATCTGATACTCATGTGATAGTTTTTCATTCCTTCCTTTTTTCAAACTCAGAACAAAATGTGACAAAACAAAATGGTTTTCAGCTAAACTGTAAAATTGCAGTCGCCATTGCTTGGGGTACAACCTGACACCCCTTGGGGAGTTACATGATCTCCTCTCATCTCATTCTCATTCTCTCTTTTTTCATCCTTCCTCACCTCTGTGCTGATTTTCATGCTGTCTCCCATGACATCCTTCCCAATTGCCTGGGAGCATTTGCTGGAGTCTCAGAGAAGTGACCTTCTTGGTTTTGCTCCCATCTGAGTCCTTTTTTTTGTTTTGCAACATGCAGCAGAGAGGCTGGTCCAGTGGACAGAGAATTAGCAACATGCAGCAGAGAGGCTGGTCGAGCGATAGGCTGGTCCAGTGGATAGAGAGGGGGCTTGGTTTCTACTTCCTCCATGGACTTCCCATATGACCTCAGGACAGTGCCTTAGGGACAGAGCTTCAAAGATTTTTAGGCATCCAGAGATGCAGTTAGACATCTAGCGAGTGAAGTATACAAAGCACCTAGGTTCATTGATTTCAGTGAAGTTACTCTGGATCTGTACTGATGTAGTTGACATCAAAACCTGGACCACAGCATGCAGTCAATATCATTTTATTTTTCCAACAAGTTGCTAATAACGTTTTTGAAAACTTTTGCAGATCTGTATTCCTCAAGAGATTAGTAATGTTATATGGAGCCTTCAAAGTAAAGTCATTGATTTGAATAGGAATAGTGATTAAAAGATGTTACTATCTCTGATAGACAAAGTGAGTTGAGGTAATATTTTTTATTTCAACAACTTCTATTGATAAGGGAGACAAGCTGTCTTGTCTATTTAGATTGTAAGATCTTCAAGGCAAGAAAAGTCTCTAGTACAATTGGGCCCTGATCTCAGTTGGGGACCATAGATGCTACTATATTATTAATTATTACACAACATCTGTAAGCAAAATGGGGAAAATTGTACTGATTTTAAGCATGTGCCACTGTTGTTCTGATAATAAATAAACAGTTCAGTTTCCAGAATTTATCAGCCATGCACTTTTATTCAGCAACATTAAATTCACTTTAAAAAGGTGGGGTTTTTTTGTTTTTTGTTTTTTAGAAATAAAATGTTATGTTACAAAGGCTTATTTGTTTGAAAATTATTTACATTTTCCATCCAAGATATGTTTCTGTCCCTAGAAAGACTAAATCCATTTTATATGCCAACAGCAGCTTTATTCTTTATGTTTCATAGAACTGCTCTATAATAAGATGAACAATAATGACAAAACAAGTAAAAAAACCTTTTAAAAACATTATAATCACTCTTTGTGTTAACTGAGCATTAGTAAGAGAACTTGAAAGGTTTGGAAGACCAAAGATGAACTAAGAGTTGCTGTAGAAGACTGCAGCTGGAAAGATATTGTGATAATGTAACACACATAATTATCCTCAAAATGCTTCAGGTAGTCATTACCCACACAGACTCAAGCCTCAGGTGTCATGAGTCCATTGACATCAGGAAGGAACACATCTGCTTGGGCATCCATGCCTACAAACTCAAGAAGAGACCACCAAACTGAGATTACTGTTGTTGTCTAACAATATGAAGACAATGAGGTAATAGCATTGTAAGAAATACACTAATCTCTTAAGAAGAGTGACCAAAAAAAACTGATAGACTGTGGACATACACTTTGGGGGTTCACAGTCATTAGAGCTGGTCTAAATTTTTCATTCAATACTTTTTTCTTATGAAAAATGGCTATTGTTTTGGCAAAATGGAAAAATCAATGGGAGATGCGTGTTTTTACTAAATGAGGGGGGTTCATTAAAAATCCCAAAATCCAAGTATTCTTTTTGGCAACCCAAAAACATTTCAGCCCAAACCTGATTTTTGTGTTGTTTTTTTGTTAATTGAAAACTGAAAATTTTTTTATCAAAAACTGATTTTTTTTTTTTGAATTTTTGGTTTTCCAATGAAAACCTGAAACTTCTGAAGAAAAACTGCCAAAAATAAAGACTCCTTTAGCTCAAGTGTTGCTTGAACACAAAGCATTTCCCGACCAGATCATATATGGGACAAATGACAAGGAGGACCACCATAATTTTACCTACTATCTCCAGCAGTGTAGTGCTAAGACTGTGCTGTAGATGTAGTTCAGTACTGATATAGGATGGAGGCATGCACCTGCTTAATTAACAAGACCATTTCCTGTAGTGCTCCTGTGTTCCTTGCAGGTCTTTCATTCAAGTACTGACCAGGCTTGATCCTACTTAGCTTCCAAAATCTGACAAGATCACAGTCTAGTTGCTGCTCCTCCCAGTCCCAGTTCGTACGCAGCTGTTATTTCTTAACAAGCTGTGGAGTGTTTTACCTTTCGTTTTGACTGTCTGTGCCATGCTGTATGCATAAAGGTCAGCAGTGAGGAGGAAGGTCTTCAGAGACTAGGAAAATCAAAGGGATTGGGAGTGTTATACAAAATCATTTATTCTGAGAAAGGCCTGTTTAATCTAGCTGTTGCCTTTTATCTGTCATAAGAGCTTTCGGACACTGTGAAACATTCCTTGTAGTTCTCCTTTTCTGTGTTGGATCATAATTCCTTTATCTGTTACAGTAAGACAGGGAACGAGGCTATGGAGACAAAATGACTTTCCAGCTTTTTAAGTTAGGGTGTCATTGCTCTGGATTGTTCTCTAATGCTTAGACTAAATTATATATGCATCAATACAAATCTGGGTAATGATATTTCAATTTCTATTCCTTATTCTATACTTTCTGCTTCAAAAGAGATCCAAGGACTAACTTTTTTTTAAGGTGCTAATATACATCATTATACCTTTATTTTTCACCCAGGCACTGATTCAATTGTCACCAAACATCTACAGCAAATTCTCCAACTTTAATAAAATGTGCCAATGACAAAAGAACCGAAACAGTCTAATGAGACAGCATTCATCGCTCAAGATTTTTGAAGTAATAATTTATTGGCTTTGAGTGAAGGGTATAGTGTGGTCAGGGGCAACATCATGGAACCCCGGGGCCTCTAACACACTTTGCACCAATGGTTTATGGAAGACTTATCAGTAAATCTTTGCTGAAACTCCGTGGGGTGAGAAGATACTGGAACAAGCTGGACTCCCTGTTCTAATAAACTGCTAATAATTTATATGTTAGATTTTAATATATTTAAATAAATATGCTAAACACACAAATTCCCTTAAAATGTTCATAGTCAGGTCCTAGTAGGTTCACCAGCACCAGACTGAATTTCATAATGCATTAGATAATGCAAAATCAGACTGAAATTTACCTCATTTGCAATTTGTGTGCTATCTTTGACAGATCAAACCTGTTACCATAGAGATACTTCTGCTCCCAGACTTCTGGCCCACATCTGGCATTTATAAATGCCAAGCACAATATAATATGTGATGCAGAAGAGTAAATTCAGATTTAAATCTCTTAGTTTATTTTATGCAAAATGCTTTTTCCATTCCCAATGAAAGCATTGCTATCTTTTCCCATCTATTGAATAATTACATTTTACATTCATATAGCCTAATGAAGTATTAATACAATTACATTTTGATTGAAATGAGATGTTCCAATAGCCAATACAGAAGCAGATCCAGTACTATATAAAGGCACAAATATTGGTACTTACATGCTATAGAATTTCAGGGGCAGAGATTATTCTTGCTGACGCCAAAGCTGAAATGTAAGTTGCACTGAAATTCAAGGGTAAAAATGTCAACATAAAGACTCAAGTAGATCTAAGAAGAAATGAATTATGGGAGGTGGGCCAGCAATAGCTACATTTCTTATAAATAGAACATCTGAGCATCAGAATATCTTTTCATGCCTTTTCACAAATCTGGTATTTCATTTTTCATTTTTGAGGGATAAAGTATCATACTCTCTGTGATTTTTGCTGTTGCATGCTTTCAAAGAAGCATTTCAGAAGTATGCCTTAAAACAGCAGAATATGTGCTTCTTTAAAACTGCTATATTTTATCTATTTTTATTTATTTAGATTTATTTAAAAAGTGTCCCTTGAATCCAAATGTCTGACAGCATGTCCAAAATATAATAATACCTATATTCATACAAATTAGATCCAATATTCAAAAGTGAGAAACTTCCAAATCCATTCCTCCCCACAACTCCAAAACTTAGATTCTTTCGTTAGAGGAGAACTGTGAGTACGGGTAAACTTTGCAGTGTGACTGGATTGTGATCCAGTTTCTGGTGGACCAAGGGTCAGAGGATGTGGGAAGGGAAGTCTATTCAAAAAGCAAGATCCTTCACCAAGAATTCTTTCCCTCATATCTCTTCCATTTAAATGAGGCAATTAGTAGCTCACTCACTTCCGTTGATTGGAAATACTGCAGTATTATACAGAGGACCCATATATGATAAAGCAACATCTTAAACATCATCTGGAAATCCATTGGTAGCCAATACAGAGCACTATGGGAAAATACAAGTTTGGGAAACCAAAGTCTATATTAGCTGCAATTTTAAAATACGAAGGTATAGCCTCATGTAGAGCATAATGCAATGATCTAACCTTGAGGTGGCAAAGGAATGGATCATATGGGACAGCTCACATATAAAAGAGAAAGACAATCTTCTTGCCAAATGATAGAAAACATTCTTGCCAATCACTGTGACTTGCACATCTAGAAACAGCTTAGCCACTAGCCCACACTTCCTCTCAAACAGCTATTTTGTGTAGAAATGCAATTCCCCCTTAACCTACTTATGGTGGCCTTTTGATATATTGAATATTTATTTTACTTGTATTCATCTACCAGGAGAAAATGCATTATTTTGGCATCAGTAAACAGAGATAGCAATGATTCATCAGTAGTGAAACAGAGAACCAATCAATACACATTTTTAACAGGCATATATCCTGTATTATGTTGTCAGCAATTTTACTAACATACATATGCTTCAGGTTTAATGATTTAGAAATCAATGATTTGATGCTAAGGTATATTGTATACATTTTTTTCTCCAGTTCATTTATCAATAGCAAGACAACAAATTATTGCAACTGCTGTGCAAGCCAAGATGTGGACTGTGGAAAATAAGAGCTAATGTCATGAACTGTATGCTGCCTCTTGATGGCAAATAGGCCATTTGCTCACTCTAACAAGACCTGTCACAATTTGACTGTCCTATAATCATGGTGTTTAATAAGTGAAGCACATTTCCTTTGACAAACAGACCCACCAAGACAGATTTGATTCTTAAGTCATCAAAAAGACGTTAATGAAAGGTATTTTTGTGCTTAAACTGTATAGGCAAGCTCTTGCAAACCTAACTGAAGTGAATATTTCTTTTTCACACAAATAAGAGATTGCAGAATCCAGATCTGTATTAATTGTGTTAACGGATTTAATTAATAATTAGAAAGGGGGTAAAGGGGTGTGCTCTTTTGCTTTTACAATGTTCTCAATTTTTAAATAAAATATTACAGGATACAGTTCCAATCCATAAAATGAGTGACAATAAAATTACCTACATCTAAGGACAGTTAGAGCACACTTTACAGAGCATGAAGCTGATTGAGAAAACAAACTAATGCAGGCTATTTTTGGTAAATTAATATAAACACCTCATATATATTGAGACCTCAGCCTTTCAACTACCAAAGGTACAGATTAATGGACCACTAAAATATGCTCTGTTATATTATTTTGTTTTGTTTTCCATCTCTTTATGTTCTACAAAATTTATATTTTAATGAGACTACACTACAGCTGTACATCTTAAAATTAATTCTTCTTTAAAAAGAGTCTCGTTTCTACTATCCCATTATGAATATAAAATATGTAAGGTAACACATGGTGGGGTTTTTATTTTGTTTTAAATTCTCTAACATCATGAAAACATTTACTCCTCCTGAATTAAGAGAGAGGCAGGTTTTCCTGATTGCTGTGAGGGTGATGTAGAATTGGCAGTGGCATATGAATAAAGTGATTTATAGGATGATAGACTATGATTTAAGGAGGGCTCCCTTCAGCAAAATGAATAAGAAAAATGAGGTATGGAACTGTGGACAGGATAAGATGAATTCTTTAGAAGAGTGAACAATATAGGGCCCATTCTTTCATTCTTTTCACACCCAGGAATCACTGTGACAACAAAGAATACAGAATTGGGTTTGTATTGGGTGCTAGTTTCCAAAACATTTTGGGCTCCATCCTGTGAGTTGAGAGGGCTTCTTATTGGCGATGTTAAGTATCTTGCAGGGCTTTTTATAACCAGTTTGAACATTTGGGGTGAAATCTTGGCTTCATGGAAGTCATTGACTTCATTTGGGCCAGGATTTTATCCCTGAAATTTTTACTTTCTACTAGAAAAACTTGTGGACTAGTTTCAGCCTGTTGCCGTGTAAATGTGTTTGGAGGCAAGAAAGTATTGAGAATACGGCATGTACAGGGCAAGAGGAAGGACATGAATTTAGGGCTAATCTTAATCTCGTGCACAAATGTATGGGAATAACCATCTGAGTTGCAAATGAAGGAAAGCACAGATCAGAGAAAATGGGTGTAATGAGAAAGAAAAGACGACACGGCCAACCAGAAGCCTGCAGGCACAAATGCAGCTACCCAACAGAAGCATAGCACAGCTGCAATAGCTGTGAGCAGTGTATTCTTTGGGTATGCAACACGAACTAGCACTCTACATCATGTTGGGTCACCCAGTTACGCTATTTTGCCCTATGGTGGCAGGATTACTTTTGAGAAGGATGCATCTACTGGAGTATCTAGGTTTACACTACTACTCATATTGGATGGACTTTTTGGCCTTTACTTGAGAAAACTTACTTTGAGGTGATTTGCAAAGAGGGAAAGGGTCTCAATTATGTTAGGTGTGAGGGAAAGAAAAGTGTGTGTCTATTTGTATGTTTGTGGGTATGTCTCTCTTTGTCTCCAGCAGAACTTGAAAAAAGATTTGATTCAGAGGAGGCCTAATTCTCCCTTTGCTTTTACCAGTTTTTCCACTAACATTATGGCATTGTCGTTAGCAGTTATTCCTGATCTATGCCAGTGTAAGTGAGAAAGGAATCAGGCCTCTAATATTTATTTATTTTTATATTTTACTTATTCTATTCCTCAAATGACATATTTCTGATACATCCCTATTTCAACTCAGTGAAAACTCTAGCTCTAACTGATAAAGCATCTGTAAATAAGCAAAGGCCAGATCCTCAACTTCCAATGAGGACAATAGAAATTTAGGGTTCTCAGCACCTTGCAGAATTAGGCCCTATGGTAAATCATTTCATATCAAGGCTGGTGCTCTCATACCAAGGTTTCAGATGTGATTTAAAACAGCAATACTCCTAACAGAATACAAAAAGCAATATCTAACTCATGTTCTGTTTTGTGAGGTTCAGGTTTACTAACTATTGATACTGGTTATTTCTGATTGCTAATATTCTGCTGCTATAAATCAAATAAAATTCATGTAACTATAATTTGTTGCTGTTCATTGCTCTTTGGCAAAATGCTACAACCATATTCTCACTATGTAAGTGCTAAATGATGTAGACATACACAGAAACCAGTTTCTTTACCTAATGAAAGATTCCAGTTTATGTTCTGGACATGCCAGAACTTAATTTATCTAGTTCTTTTTTGAATCCTGTTATGGTCTTGGTCTTCACCACATCCTCTGGCAAGGAGTTCCACACATTGACTGTGCATTGTGTGAAGACATACTTCCTTTTATTTGCTTTAAACCTGCTGCCCTATTAATTTCATTTGGTAACCCCTAGTTCTTGTGTTATGAGAAGTAGTAAACATCATTTCCTTATCTACTTTCTCTACACCAGTCATGATTTTACAGACCTCAATCATATCCCCCCTTAGCCATCTCTTTTCCAAGCTGAAAAGTCCCAGTTTTATTAATCGCTCCTCATACCGAAGCTGTTCCATACCCCTAATAATTTTTGTTGCCCTTTTCTGAACCTTTTCCAATTCCAATATATCTTCTGTGGGGAGAACACATCTGTACACATTATTTAAGATGTGGGCCTACCATCGATTTATAGGCAACAGGTTATTTTCTGTCCTATTATCAAACCCTTTCTTAATTATTCCCAGCATTCTGATCGCTTTTTTGACTGCCGCTGCACACTGACTGGATGTTTTCAGAGGACTATCCACAATGACTCCAAGATCTTTCTTGAGTGGCAACAGCTAATTTAGATCCCATAATTTTATATGTATAGTTGGAATTATGCTTTCCAATGTGCATTACTTTGCATTTATCAACATTAAATTTCATCTGCCATTTTGTTACCCAGTCACCTCATTTTGAGAGATCCTTTTGTAGCTCTTCACAGTCTCACTGCGTCTTAATTATCTTTAGTAATTTTGTATTATTTGCAAATTTTGCCACCTCACTATTTACCTCTTTTTCCAGATCATTTATGAATATGTTGAATAGTACTTGTCATAGAAAAGACCCCTGGGGGACACCACTATTTACCTCTCTCCATTCTGAAAACTGACCATATATATCTACTGTTTGTTTTCTATCTTTTAACCAATTCCCAATCCATGTGAGCACCTTCCCTCTTATCCCATGGCAACTTACATTGCATAAGAGCCTTTGGTGAGGGACCTTGTCAAAGCCTTCTGAAAAACTAAGTATACTATATCCACAGGATCCCCTTGGTCCACATGCTTGTTGACCCCCTCAAAGAATTCTAGTAGATTGGCAAGGCATGATTTCCCTTTACTAAAACTATGTTGACTCTTCCTCAACAAATTATGTTCATCTATATGTCTGACAATATTATTCTTTATTGTAGTTTCAACCAGTTTGCCTGGTATTGAAGTCAGGCTTACATGCCTGTAATTGGCAGGATCACCACATTAGCTATCCTCCAATCATCTCGTACATAATCTGATTTAAATGATAGGTTACAGATGACAGTTAGCAGTTCTGAAATTTCACATTTGAGTTTGTTCAGAACTCTTCTTAAGTGAATACCATTTGGTCCTGGTGACTTATTGCTGTTTAATTTATCAATTTGTTCCAAAACCTCCTCTAAGGATACCTCAATCTGGGACAGTTCCTCAGATCTGTTACCTAAAAAGAATGGCTCAGGTTTGGGAATCTCCCTCACATCCTCAGCTGTGAAGACCAATGCAAAGAATTCACTTAGTTTCTCCACAATGGCTTTATTGTCCACAAGTGCCCCTTTAGCACCTCAATTGTCCAGTGGCCCTACTGGTGGTTTAGCAGGCTTCCTGATTCTGATGTACTTAAAAAAGAATTGGTATTACTTTTTAGAGTCTTTGGCTAACTGTTCCTCAAATTCTTTTTTGAAATGGAGTTATTTAACACTGTGCGATTATCTGTTTGTCTTAAATGCATAGCCCCATTCACTTCATAGGGGAGTCTCTTGATTTCTCTGAGGCTATTTGCATGAGTAATATTTGGCTCATTTTATATTTATGATTTCTAATGTGATATGTTTAGTCAAGTGACTAGTGTGTCTGTTATCAAATTAGGGGCTCCAGCCCCTGGTATCTCTCAGTTTTGAGACTTCTAATGAAGACGAATACAGGAACTAACCAGAACTAGCCAAAACCTGATTCACTAAAGCTAATGGGGAAACTCCCATTGACATCAGTGGAACTCAGCATATGCTGACTCAGAGCAGTAACCCTGTCTTTAGCAAACATGTGTCTCTCTATCCAGATAGGCAGTTACACTGGTTCCTCTTAAAGCAGGTGTGGGCAAACTATGGCCCGCGAGACCGTCCCATCCGGCCCGCGGAAGCTGCCCCTGGCCCCTCCCCCAGAGCTGTGCAGCGCAGGCACAGGTGCGGGGCCAGGACTGCGCACCCTCCCCTCTCCCGGAGCCGTGTGGGCAGCGTTCTGGTGGTCGGGGCTGCATGCTTCCCCCGACCCCAGAGTCGCCCTGCGCGGGGAGCTCTGGGGTCTGGGCCTGCACCACGCAGAGAGTGCTCTGGGGGCCGGGGCTGTGCGATGGCCCCTCCCCCGGAACCACGCTGGGAGCACCCAGGGGGCCGGGGATGCGCACCCCTTCCCTCCTCCAGAGCCACACCACGCGGGGAGCACCCCAGAAGCAGGGGCTATGTGCTCGCCCCTCCCCCGGAGCCGCGCGGGGAGCGCTCTGGAAGCCGGGGCTGCACGCTGGTCTCTCCCCAAGAGGTGTGTGCTGGCCTCTCCCCCAGAGCCAAGTGGGCAGTGCTCTGGGGCTGGGGCGGCATGCTCACCCCTCCCCTGGAGCCACGTCGCGGGGGCAGAGTTCTGGGGGCCCGGGCTGTGCACTCGCCCCTCCCCCAGAGCCACCCTGCGCGGGCAGAGCTCTGGGGGTGGGGGCTCCATGCTCCCCCCCCAGCAGCTATGGTAAGAGGGGGAATTGGGGGGTTCCAGAGTGGTGGTTGGGGGGCGGTTTGGAGGGGGCAGGCAGTCAGGGAGCAGGATGAGTTGGATGGGGGTGGGGTTCTGGGGTGGTGGTTAGGGGGTGGGAAGGTGGATAGGGGTTGGGGCAGTCAGGGGGACAGGGAGGAAGGGAATTGGGTAGGGGGTGGGGTCCTGGGGGGTGGTTAGGGGTCTATGGAAGGGGGAGTCAGGGGACAAGGTTGGGGGGGGTTGATGGATGGGTCAGGGATTCTCAGGGGGCAGTCAGGGTGGGAAGTGGGAGGGGGTAGTTAGGGGGCAGGAAGTGGGAGTGGGCTGGATTGGGGGAGGGGCCTTCCCTACCCGGTCCTCGATATAATTTCACAAACCTGCTGTGGCCCTCAGGCCAAAAAGTTTGCCCACCCCTGTCTTAAAGGCATTCAGACAGTATAAACATGTCAATATACATTACTGTAAAATATATATGTGAAGTCCTAGTTATTAGCAACAGGTGTAGTTTAAAAACACAAGAGTTTTTATTTTTATTATTATGAGAACCAGTTCTTGGGTGAGAACTAAAATCTGTTTCTGGAGCAGGCATTTTTTTGTTTCACTACAGCTTCAAGCATTCTCTGGAACCCAGCTCTTTATAAAAATGTCACCACACAATCACTTTTAGGTGAGGGGACTGTGGAGTAAAGCTGAGAGGTTTGTTCACCCTGAGCAGAAACAGTGTAACAGTCGAATACAAAAAAGAAAAAAGAGACAGACTTTGCAAAATAAATAAATGTTGGATAAAAGCATTAGAGCACTCAGTAATTAATTTTTGGCAAGAAGAGGCCATTGCTGCAACTAGAGCAGCTACAGGAAAGAAAAATAAAAGCCTGCAAATTGCAAAAAAGTTCTGAATGCATTTTATGGATAGGAAAAAGAAAATAAGAGGTCCATTCTGATGAAAAATCAGATTAGGGCCTGATCCAATGCTTACTGAAGCCTATTAACTTCAATGGTCTTTGGACTGACCCCTTAATTTTCTATAGTCATCTGCCTGCCACCCAAGACAATGTCTGTTTCTACAAAATGTGCTAGAATGTTTGCATGCCCCTCATTGACTGCCATTTGTTATTTAGAGTCACTCTGCCTGTTTTTTGACTGAGTTCCCCAGTTGCTGTGGTTGTTGGTGATTTTTTGGTTAAATCCTTTCTCATTCCCAGGTACAACACACTGTGCCTCAAAGCATCACCCTGGTAGTCCACATTTACCATGATGATATGATTCTGATATGTTTTGTACAAAGTGCCTTGTGAGGTATCATTCTAAAAGTCTTGATCTGTTGAACATTAATACCCTATTGGATTGTCTGTGCTGTCATTGTATGTGAAGTTATGAAATTTTGTTATGAGCATGTTACTGAAATATGTTATGAGGTTGGAAACACCCACAACCAGCCTTTCAGGTACAACAATGGAGAAGCCAGACAGTGTGTATGGTCCATTAAGGGAAACCCACTATACTCAGGACTATCATAGGATCTGTATACAATGAAGAATTCTCAGAGGGAGCACATAGACAATGGACACTGCTTGACTCATGACATAGCAAAAGATCTTTCCAGCAAGCTGGGAGAACTTATAAAAGAGAGGAAGTGACATCATCATTTGTCCTCACCCCTGTCACAACTCAACACATGGAAACAGGTCTGGAAAACAAAGACTGAACAGGACAGGTGGTCCCAGGCTGTGAAAAGGAATTTCAGCCAGTGTATGAAGGAACTTTACCATCAGGGTGAGACACTGCTTGATTCAAATCTTGTCTAGTTTACAGAACTCAGATTGTGATTCTACTTCTATTTCTTAGGTGACCAACTTTGATCTATATGCTTACTACTTATAATCACTTAAAACCTATCTTTCTGTAGTTAATAAATCTGTTTTATATTTTAACTAAAGGTTTTTGCTTGAAGTGCTTGGGAAATCTGCTCAGGAACAAGAGCTGGTGCATGTCCCCTCCACACTGAGGGAGGGGCAGACTGGGTAATAAACTTACACAGCTCAGGCTTCTGACCAGGGCAAGATGGTATAGCTCTGGGGTCATAGGCTGGGGAACTGTGAGGAACTGGCTGGAGCCTCTCCATTGTTGGTTCATGAGTGACTGGGGAAAGCATTCATGTAATTCAGCTGGGTGTATCCCTGTCCATGGATGTTGGTACAAGTGCAGTACCTGGAGGGGTTTGCAACTTACCACAGCATCATAGTGTGAGGGGGAATCCAGGTTGATAAGACAGAGAGCTCAGTGGTACCCCAGTTCCAGGTTACACCCAGCAGAACTTGTCACACCAGTCTTACAAATCTACCACAGCATTTCCCTGACAGGAATTGCCATTGCTTCAAAACACATCATAGAAACTTGGGGTAAACAACAAATTCATAATCAGTACAACTAGAGAGAATGTTTTGCAAATATCAGTATTAATAAAAGAAAAGTAATGTGTTTAGTTTTGTTACAGCTCCCAACAGAGTATATCCATTATTCATTTCCATCTGCATTTAGAATTTAATACAAGAGGGAATAGAAATATTTCTCTCTTTAATTTATTAGATACTTTTTAGTCTCGGTGAACATTCATAACAAAAATTGTTATGCAAGATGCTGATGGTACCTTCTGGGAGTTTTTCATATAGAATAAATACATCTTATTACCAGCACTATAATAAATGCATTCATGTAACAGCTTCATATAGAAAAAAGTGATTTAAATTCCAAAAGACTATATAACACCTCTTTGAAGAAAAATTTAAGCTGAACATCACAAAATTCAGAAGTTTCTCCTCCCTGCTCCCTGAGCCTTTTTTTAAAAAAACCTCAGTACTCATGCCTGCTATGTCAGTTTAAGAAAGGACTAAATTTAGCTTGACGAAGGGCTGAAGCAAATAGAATATGCAAAATTATAAATAATTTAGAACAAAGGTGGGAGCTTTGTTTAACAAGTTAAGGTGAGATGCACGCACATAACTTTTACCACACTTTCTTTCTCAGAAATTAAAGTTGTTAGACAAGCTACTCTGTACTGATGTAGTTAATCATTTCAGCATGAAGTCTTTAAGTAGCATGAAAACTATTTACAGGATCACAACTGGCTTAATTTGCGTCAAGGTGTGTCATCTATGCAGGAGTAAATTCCTTGCTTGCTGCAAATCAGGTTTGGACTTCTGCTGCATCACAAGTCTGTATTCAAACAATCTTGTCCAAGTTGTTAAAAATGTCAAGTTGAGAAAGATGCACTGAACATTGGAGATTTAATTTTAAAAAAATGCATTCAGACAATTTCTGCTCTCAACTCCTCTAGAGTAACTCCAATTAACTCAGTGGAATTTTTCTAGATTTACATTGGTATAACAGAGAGCAGAATTTGACCCAATATTGCTGTGTACGTTTCCATGCACAAAGAGCTAAACATATTTCCTGTTTATAATGATTCATTTTAGATGTAAAACAACAAAAAATTAATCATCCACATGCAAGTCCTGGTATGTTAGTCTCCTTGGCAGCAGTAGCTCTGATAACAAAATGGTCCTGCATGCAGGCAGCGTTCTTAGAAATTTTTAAGTGGTAGGACTCAGTAAACTAAGGCACAACATTTTCAAAATCCATTCACCAGAAGTAACTTTTACCCACTTCTACAGAATTCATGTTAAAAGCAGCAGCATAAGCATAATGTAACTAATTCTGGCACACACTCACTCTCTCATACACACACACACACACTCTCACACACGCACAGTGTTAAAGAAATGTTTTAAATCATCATAAATAAATAAATAGCTAAGGATTATAGAATCTGATCGCAGTAATTTGCAGTAATGTAAAAATAAATAAAGGGGGCTATGTAGTCTCTCCTGGCTCGTTAGGCCTTTGTGCTAATTGTTTCCTGTAGGTTATTCAACAAGGAAACATTTCCTTAGGAAACATCCTGGGCCTAATTCTGAACACATTTGTCCACATGCATGATTTATGCACATGGGCCTTACCCATGAGTTCAGCAGCATTGCTTATTTGTGTAAAAGTTAAGTATGTCCCTAAGTGTTCACAGGATCAAGGCTTAAGATTGTAACTAAGGAGATCCTTTGAAAATGTGGCCCTGTTTTTATTGTACTTTCATTTTTTTTGACAGTTTATTCCTATTTCAGCTGGAACAGTTAAAAATAATAATACCAAGATGCATCTATGCAAGCAAGATCTTCTTATGATACACTAATGGCAAAAATTCATTATACGAGGGAAGCAGCTACAGACGTTTTAAGAAGTAAATGATAAAAGGAACAAAGGGCTTGGCTCAGAACAGGAGGGTACAGTCAGAGGTCTGTGATCAATGGCTGGTTAAAAAGCTGATCAAACTTTTAAAGGAATCATTTTAACAAGAAAAGCTTTGTGCATTTGTTGTGGGAGGTGCAGTGATGAAAAATTCAGAGAGCACATTTCATTCCAGTACAATTCAGATACATGTTTTTATTTTCATCAAAATGTCCCAACACTCTATATGACTTATATGACATTTGGCTAATCAGTGTATTGCTGATGATTTTAAGTACCTAACTGAAAGCACCATTACTTCCCCCTTAGCTAAGTAAGAGAGAGAGCGCCCATAACTACTCACCGCATAGCATTTAGTCATGACAAAACAAGAAAAAAATCCATAACTGTCTTGTCTATATGTTGCTGGGGAAGGATTATTAAACAATGAAGATGGGGAACTATTATTTGCCCCCTGGTAATGATGGGAGGCAGGGAATGCAAGTGTGAAATGAGTAGTAACAGAGACAGCACACAATAAATATAAAAATACTCTTGGTCTTTCAAAATCTGCCGTGGATTTTTTATGCCCATGGGAGAGTTAAGATTTAACTAGCACAAGGGTCAGCAACCTCCTGCATGCAGTCCATCAGGGTAATCCGCTGGTTGGGGCGTGAGACATTTTGTTTATGTTGACTGCCTGCAGGCATGGCCCCCCGTAGCTCCCAGTGGCTGTGGTTCACCTTTCCTGCTCACTGAGAGCTGCGGGAAGTGTGGCCAGCATGTGCCTGCGACCCAAGCCGCTTCCCACAGCTCCCATTGGCTGAGAGTGGCAAATTGCGGCCACCTGGAGCTGCGAGGGGCAGTGCCTGTGGACAGTCAATGTAAACAAAATGTCTCGTGGCCCGCCAGCAGATTACCCTGATGGGCCAGGCGCCGATTGTTGCTGATCCCTGAAAGTGGGTAAAATTTTCAAACACACCGTCTTCCTTGTGGTCCATCAAAGATACCCTCATAAAGGTTTACAGCTCCTAGCTGTCACCTCTCCTGGGCAAAGACCTGTGTCTGTCTCCCTCCTGACCGGTGTTTTTCCAAGCTCCACAACACCCTGCCCACACTCTGATAGTCCCAACAAGCCATACTGCCTAAAAGGCCAGCGTCTATACTTTGCTTTCTCTCCATAGGCTATGCCCAATATATTGTTACCATACAGATCTTTATAACCAAGCACATTTATTCTTAAGGTAAAAGCATTACAGAGAAAACATTCAAAATAAACAACAACAAAAAGAATCTACCCACATGCTAAAAAGCTTACCAGTGGTCACCCCAACTCCAAATGCAGGCTCTGGTAGGTGTCAATGCTTCAAAATCCAAAACTGGATTTTCTCCATAGTTACATGTTCATAACTGTCTTAGAGTCAGAATCAGAACCCAGGCTGGGCAGAGCAGCAATTTCTTTATATAGCTTGGGCCTTTGATCTTGGCCTTCAGTAACAGGTAATCAACAGACAAAAACTTTCTCCTCAGGGAGTAGCTTCAAAAGGCTGGGTTTTTCCATAACAAGAATTAGGTAATTAACATCTTCCTAGGGTATCCCCAGGAAATCCACTTAAAACTTATTGTCTTCAAAGGCCATACTTGTCTGGCACATTTTCAGTGTAGTTTTTTGAACGTCTGGTGATTGTATCGGGTGCAGCTCTGCATGCCACCCCCCACCCCACCCCAAGATATTATATACAATTCAAGCCTAAAATACATACACTTAATACAAAAAGGCTTTTCTAGGCTATTGCCTGAAACTGACAGATCTGTCACATGCCCCTAAGTGATTTAGGATTTTAAGTCCCACTGACTTTCAAGTTGCTTAATTACTTTTGAAAATTTTGCCCAGTATTTCTAAGTGCAGTGCCCTCAACAAAGAACTGATTCAGAACCTATTGACTCCCAGTATGCCACTTGCTGCAGCACCATAGGTGGCAATCTCCTCACCAGTTCCATAAAAGAGATGAATAACAAAGCTGAACAGCATGAATATTTCCTGAATATTCATGAGCTGGATATGCAGCTGCCTTGGGCTGCAATTGCAGACACTTAGGTGTTGACACCCTTCCAGGTCTAGTAAAGAAGGCAAAGTCAAACATGAAGCTGCTCTGATCAGCTTCTTCCCACATGGCCTGCTGACTGCAGAAGCGGTTGGTTTCTGAACCACTGAGTCCTCAGTCCTTCCTTCTACCAACACAGATAGAAGAGTGAAGGAGAAAGGAGAAATTTGTCCTTGCTTGCCTCTTCTAGGAGGGCAGGACAAAGATTAGCTGAATCCCCTTCCCTGTAGCCAGTGGGAGGAAGAATGAATGACGTGTTTAGGGAAGTGATGAAAAAGAGTAGACCTGGTGTTGCAACCCTAAGCTCCCTAGATTGCTTAATGAAAGAGACATTCACTGTTACACATTCTCCTCAGAGGGATCAGGGCTCAAAGACAGCACTGGTACTTCTACCCTGATTTTATGAAAGGAGTAAGAAGGATAGGAGTGATCAGAAAGGCCTGGGAGCAGAGGGAAAGAGAGAGGGTCCAATTCTAGCAATATTCAGATTTGGGATGACCAATCTACTATAACCTTAGTAATACAAACATCAGCCAAATCTACATAGCGGCCTAACATGCACAACCATGTTTTGCTTAGGAGATCACAGTTCAAGATTAATCACATAGCTGCAGTTCTTGCTCTGATTTAGGTGTTTGGGACATCATAGATTGCCAGGAAAATATGGACTCTTGACTGCAGCAGGTCTTGGCAGGTAACTGAATACAATGGACATGATCCTACAGGACTGAACCCAGACTGATTTGTAAATATTTTTGTTTTAAAGTGCAACTTAATGTAATTTTTAAGTCTGCAAATTTATATGCTGGTACTAATTCAGAATCTTAAAAGAGATTTTAAATGTTTTTCAGTTCATATTTAACAAGGCTGCTTTAACATGTTAAAGAGATCGAAATATCCATGTACATTAAGAATTAATTTAGAAAGAATTCTTTATTTTACTTAAGTATAAACATATTAAGTGTCTTCATTACTGGCTCTATATGTGCAAGTGTTATCTGGTTTGCATGGATGTGAAGATGGCTTGCTATTTATTTTCACTGATTTGCCCAAACTTTGGGACATTTTTCAATATCCAAGAATTTTTATAGTGTCTCTTGAGAGAGAGAGAGAGAGAGAGAGAGAGAGAGGGAGAAAGGAAAGGAAAGGAAAGCAGGGAGAATTATTTTAAATCCCGGTAATCAAACTAATCTATAACAATTACAGTAGCTGTCTCGGTCTGTAACTCCCTTTAGTTGTAGCTGTGGCACTCTTAATTGCAATATAAAGCAAGAGAGCTAGAAACAGATTATTTTAGAAGTAGATAATGTTCTTGGGTATTTGAGGAAGTTGATTATAGAACAATAATTGGTTAGTAGAGGACACCAACCTTCAATAATAGTGGAATCAGCATAAAGGTCTTCTGGTGCACAACAGAATGCTTAAGAATCAGAGGGGTAGCCGTGTTAGTCTGGAATTGCAGAAGTGACAAAGAGTCCTGTGGCACCTTAAAGACTAACTAAAGTTTTAGAGCATAAGCTTTCGTGGGCTAGTACCCACTTCGTCGGATGCATGCAGTGGAAGTATCCAGGGGCAGGTATAAATAGGTAGGCAAGAACCAGGTGGGAGATAACAGGGTTAGTCCAATGAGGCTGAACCAGCTTGTTATCTTCCATGAACATCTCACCCTCTCTGATTAGAGATAACAAGCTGGTTCAGCCTCATTGGACTAACCCTGTTATCTCCCACCTGGTTCTTGCCTACCTATTTATACCTGCCCCTGGATACTTCCACTGCATGTATCCGACAAAGTGGGTACTAGCCCACGAAAGCTTATGTTCTAAAACTTTAGTTAGTCTTTAAGGTGCCACAGGACACTTTGTCACTTCTGCAATTCCAGACTAACACGGCTACCCCTCTGATTCTAAAGTATTAGAGCATAAGCTTTCGTGGGCTAATACCCACTTCGTTGGATGCATGCTTGTATGTCATGCAAATTGATAATTCCTTTAGAAGGGCAGCAATTTGATAGAAATATAAAATACTTCTTTCTGTTCCTTCAATTTCTGTGGGAGATCAGCAAGAAGGTAAATCAAATATTGTGGGCATGTCACAGAACATGAGAAGTTTGCCATTCCCACCCATTACATTAATGAGACACTATCAACCTGATAATCACATTTGTGCATGAAAGGGGGTTGCCTATTATTGCTACACATAATGCCTAGGGCCCTGATCCTGCAAACACTTCTACATGTGCTTAACCTTACATGCTGTGAGTAGTCCCACTGGCTCCAATAGGACTATCCATGGGGCTAGACTTTCAAGTGCTGAGCACTCACAGTTGGAACTAGGTTTTCAAAAGTTCCCAGCTCCCCTTTACACACCCAAGTAAAGGCCAGATTTTCCAAACCGCTTAACAGCAACATGCTGAATTCTTTTTAAAAAATGTCTTCTTATCTTGGTTCCTAAATAGGAACTGAACTCTTGAAAATCTGCCCGCAATTCTGGATCCTGAGTCCTTCTGCAAGTTCTGGCCATAAGACAAAGTTAAGCACGTGTATTAGTCTTCAGGGGATCTGGGCATAAGACA
The DNA here is from genome assembly GCA_007922305.1 of Dermatemys mawii. NCBI lineage: Eukaryota > Metazoa > Chordata > Testudines > Dermatemydidae > Dermatemys > Dermatemys mawii. The sequence goes on from ML677362.1 coordinate 13,575,169, forward strand.
GTTAAGACTGAAAAAATGTTAGTGAACAAAACTACACATTTTTTCAGTTTACTTTCATTTGCGCACTGTACTGTGCATAGTGCACGGTGTCACTGTGAGCTGACAGCCAGTTGCACTTCCTGTCTCTTTTCCTAACACAGTAATGGCATCCCTCTCATGAACTGTTTTGGCTGGAGTCCTGTGCATGCTCTTCCCCAGGCACTGTAAGAGAGCGTTCTCATCTTGCATGGCAACAGAGCTCCTTCTGTTTCTAAGATCAGAGCCAAGAGGCTCTTCCTTTTACTCTCGGCACCTCCCTAGAATTGGGGAATAACAACAGACAGGAAGAGGTGATCAGGGGAACCCACTCCCGCCCGTTCCTATCGTCTGTGTAGAAGCAAGAGGCCTGTAGGGCCTAGAGGAAACCCATACTTAATTTCCCAGCCTCCCGCACAAACTCAGGGAGCACCAGAAGTTGGGGGCAGGAAAGAGTCCCCATCCTCCCTCCACTGCAGAGGCGCTGACTTTCTGAGGGCAGGGGGGAGATGCTCAACCTCCACTCTGTGCCAGGCTCCGCCTCTACTCCATCCTTCCCCCAAATCGCCACCCTCCCCCTTCCCACCCCCACTCCACACTCTTTCCTTGCTTCTTCCGGCCCCATTCCGCCTCCTCCCCCAACCTCTTCCCGCCCTACCTCCTCCCACCTGCTCCCCTGCTTCTTGGTGCCCCTGCTCCTCTATCACCCACCCACAGCACCTCCTACGTGATCACTAGTGGGTGGGAGACGCTTGTGGGGAGGAAGAGGAGCTTATCCAAGGGGCTGCAATGCACCCACTATTTTTTTCCCATGGGTGCTCCAGCTCAGCACCTATGTGTCCAAGTCAGATTTGAGGCACAGTCCTCTGCACCGAGCCAGGGAGCCTAAGGTGGGACAAGGAGCACACTGACATTTCTTCTTGGACATCAATGAGAGCTTTGGGGGAAGGGAAAGAGTTGGGAAAAAACAGTCTATGATCCTGTGACTACAGATTGTATCATAAAGGTCACACAAAAAGAGACAAATTACGGTTGCAGAGGCAACCTAAATACTGGCATTTCCTCTCTTTTGCGTGCTTGACTTTACAGCTTACTAGTCTTTGAATGTAGTTTTTTGCATGTTATATCTTAGAAGAGTTAGATTTTTGATTTGTAGATTGCAAAGCTCCTTACAAGTATTACTCCCCCGTTCGAAGGTAACTGAGGCACATCAAGGTGAAGTGACTGGCTTAGTGTCACATAACGTCAGTTGGTGAGCTGGAAGAGAATAAGTCTCTCCTGAGTTCAGTGTCCTAGCACCTAGATCACACTGCCATCTCAGAAGTTTTCTGTGGCAAAGCTAGAAGGCATACGTCCTCAGAGATTTCCTAATCCAACTCCTTCTTGGGAAAGGTTATACGCATGTACAGGGCTTCCTCAGTTTGACAGGGGAGCTGAATTAATTCTATTGCCAGTAGTAAAGTACACAGATTGCTAGATTTGTTTAGTTTTTCTGGCAGCTTTTCTTTTGACTGAGTTTTGTCTATGTTGATTTCTCTGCCAAATAAAAGCTTTAGGACACAAGGTTCCAGTTAGAAGAGAACATACACACCTAAACCCAAGCAGGATATACTCCCTAATAAAGGTAGTAGTGTTGATATAATATACTCAGGGTATGTCTATACCAGGGGTTCTCAAACTGGGGGTTGTGACCCCTCCGGGGAGTCGCAAGCTCCCTTTCCACTCAGCGGCATTTCTGTGGATGCTCCGAATGGAGTGTGTCCACTGAAAAGCCGCCGAGTGGAACACTTCCGTTTTCAGCAGTATTTCAGCGGACAGACAGGGAAGCAGTGCATGTCTGCTGAAATGCTGCCGAAAACGGAAGGGTTCAATTCGGCGGCTATTCGGCGGGCATACTCGGGGGCCATGGCGCGTGCCTAACAGCAAAAAGGGGTCTCAAACTTAGAAAGTTTGAGCACCCCTGGTCTATACTGCAATAAAACACCTTCAGCTGGCCTGTGCCAGCTGACACGGGATCATGGAGGTTGGGCTCCACAGCTATAAATTGGAGTGTAGATGTTTGGGCTCAGACTGGAGTCTGGGCTCTGGGACCCTCTCCCCTTATGGGGTCTCACATAGAATCACAGACATGTACAGAAGGAACCTGGAGAAGTCCAGCCTCGTGTGCTGTGATAGTGCCAAGTCAACTTAGATTATCCCTGACAGGTGCTTGTGCAACTTCCAGTGACAGGGAGTCATAAGAAAATACATAAGAATGGCCCTACTGGGTCAGACCAAAGGTCCATCTAGCCCAGTATCCTGTCTTCTGACAGTGCCAATGCCAGGTGCCCAAGAGGGAATGAACAAAACAGGTAATGATCAAGTGATTCATCCCTTGTCACCTATTCCCAGCTTCTTGCAAAGAGAGGCTAGGGACACCATTCCTTTCCAACCTGGCTAATAGCCATTGACAGGCCTATCCTCCATGAATTTATCTAGTTCTTTTTTTGAGCCCTGTCATAGTCTTAGCCTTCACAACAACCTCTGACAAAGAGTTTGACAGACTGACTGTGCTTTTTGTGAAAAAATGCTTCCTTTTGTTTGTTTTAAATCTATTGCCTATTAGTCCATATCTCCCTTGGAAGCTTATTCCAGAACTTAACTACTTTTATAGTTAGAAAGTTTTTACTGATATTTAACCTAAATCTCCCTTGCTGCAGATTAAATCCATTACTACTTGTTCTGTCTTCAGTGGATATGGAGAACAATTGATCACATTTCTCTTTATAACAACCCTTAATATATTTCAAGGCTATCACCCGGTTGCCCCTCAGTCTTCTTTTCACAAGATTAAATATGTCCAGTTTCTTTAACCTTTCCTTGTAGATCAGGTATTCTAATCCTTTTATCATTTCTGTTGCTCTGGTCTGGATTCTCTCTAATTTGCCCACATTTATCCTAAACTCTGGCATCCTGAATTGCACACAGTACTGCACCTGAGCCCTCACCAGTGCCAATTGGGTAGGACAATTACCTCTCATGTCCTACATAAGCACCCCTGTTACTATGCCACCAATTACACTGGTCTACAATTTTTTAGAAGTCATCTGCTTCAGAGATAAAATGTGATATTTATTATGTATTTTGATGTGCTGAATTCAAATATGACAATTAAAACAACTGATTGGCTACTGTTTCTAAGATATTTAAGTTTTTACATTTTATGTCTGTGTAGATTGTATAGATAGTAGAGTTTTAATCATAAATTGTAAACCTAGGTCTTTTCATGTGTTTATGGTTGCTTTACATGATAATATTTCACCTGTCCTGTTTATGTAACACTTTAAAAATCAGCAAAAGGGTTATATAAATAAAATGTATTATGAAACAAAGGGCAAAAAACTATTATGTACATAGTTTAGTCCTATTCAGTGTCTACTCGGCGCTTCTTGGCTTGTCTCTTGTATTCATTAAATGGAGCATCTCTTGTCACTGTCCAGCAATAGTCTGCAAGCATTGATGGGCTCCATTTGCCCTGATAGCGTTTCTCCATTGTTGCAATGTACTGGTGAAATCGCTCGCCGTGCTCGTCGCTCACTGCTCCACAGTTCGGTGGAAAAAAATCTAGCTGAGAGTGCAAAAAAATGTATCTTTAGTGACATGTTGCAACCAAGGCTTTTGTATGCCTTGAGGAGGTTTTCCACCAACAACCTGTAGTTATCTGCCTTGTTGTTTCTGAGCAAATGTACTGCCACTGACTGGAAGGCTTTCCATGCCGTCTTTTCCTTGCCACGCAGTGCATGGTCAAATGCATCATCTCGAAGAAGTTCACGAATCTGAGGACCAACAAAGACACCTTCCTTTATCTTCGCTTCACTTAACCTTGGAAATTTTCCATGGCGGTACTTGAAAGCTGCTTGTGTTTTGTCAATGGCCTTGACAAAGTTCTTCATCAGACCCAGCTTGATGTGTTAGGGTGGTAACAAAATCTTCCTTGATTCAACAAGTGGTGGATGCTGAACACTTTTCCTCCCAGGCTCCAATGACTGTCAGAGTGGCCAATCTTTCTTAATGTAGTGGGAATCTCTTGCATGACTATCCCATTTGCAGAGAAAACAGCAGTACTTTGTGTATCCAGTCTGCAGACCAAGCAAGAGAGCAACAACCTTCAAATCGCCACAAAGCTGCCACTGATGTTGGTCATAGTTTACGCACCTCAAAAGTTGTTTCATGTTGTCATAGGTTTCCTTCATATGGACTGCATGACCAACTGGAATTGATGGCAAAACATTGCCATTATGCAGCAAAACAGCTTTAAGACTCGTCTTCGATGAATCAGTAAAGAGTCTCCACTCATCTGGATTGTGAACGATGTTGAGGGCTGCCATCACACCATCGATGTTGTTGCAGGCTACAAGATCACCTTCCATGAAGAAGAATGGGACAAGATCCTTTTGACGGTCACGGAACATGGAAACCCTAACATCACCTGCCAGGAGATTCCACTGCTCTAGTCTGGAGCCCAACAGCTCTGCCTTACTCTTGGGTAGTTCCAAATCCCTGACAAGGTCATTCAGTTCAGCTTGTGTTATGAGGTGTGGTTCAGAGGAGGAGGATGGGAGAAAATGTGGGTTCTGTGACATTGATGGTTCAGGACCAGAAGTTTCATCGTCTTCCTCTTCCTCATCTGACTCAAGTGAGAATGATTCTGGTGCATCAGGAACCGGCAGTCCTTCTCCGTGGGGTATTGGGCGTATAGCTGATGGAATGTTTGGATAATGCACAGTCCACTTTTTCTTCTTGAACACACCTTTCCCAACTGGAGGCACCATGCAGGAGTAACAATTGCTGGTATGATCTGTTGGCTCTCTCCAAATCATTGGCACTGCAAAAGGCATAGATTTCCTTTTCCTGTTCAACCACTGGCGAAGATTTGTTGCACAAGTGTTGCAGCATATGTGTGGGGCCCACCTCTTGTCCTGATCTCCAATTTTGCAGCCAAAATAAAGGTGATAGGCTTTCTTAACCACAGTGGTTATACTGCGCTTTTGTGATGCAAAAGTCACTTCACCACAAACATAGCAGAAGTTATCTGCACTGTTCACACAAATACGAGGCATCTCTGCTCACTTTGGCTAAACAGAAATGTGTCCCTTTGCAAAATCAAATACTGACAAATAAGAGAGCATGACACTGTATGATTTCTAGAGCTGATATAGGGCAATTTGTTCAGCAGAGTGATGTAAGCTTCGTTATGATTGCATCATCCAGGACTTCTAGGAATAACATGATGCAATTCATATCATGTATGACGCAATACCAGCTTCAGATTGCATCATTCATTGTTTTGCCTAAAAAGCAAGTACTGTCCAAACCCAGTCATAGATTTATTCATAGATCCAGTCAAAGATGTATTTTAGTCATTTCTGGTTTAAATTGAGATCCCTTCCCTTTATAACTCACTTATCCTCCGCCATTCCCATGTGAAGGGTCATATATACTGACCCAATAGCATATCTTGAAAACTAGAGCCAGTCAACAATTTTAAGCATCATTTTCGTTCTCAGTGACCCAGAATTAGTAAAGTTTGACTACATTTATTTCAGACGCATTTTGGTGTAGAGCAGTGATATTAGTCTTTTTTAATAGCTGTATCACATTGTTGACTCTTTTAATTTGTGATCCTCTATAACACCAGATCCTTTTCAGAAGTACAACCACCTAGCCAGTTATCTCCCATTTTGTATTTGTGCATTTGATTTTTCCTTCCTAAGTGAAGTACTTTGCACTTGTCTTTAGTGAATTATCTTGTTGAATTCAGACCAATTCTCTAGTCTTTGTCAATGTTGTTTTAAATTCTAATCCTGTCCTCCAGAGTGGTTGTAACCCACTCACCTGAGAGTTTGATGGCATCTGCAGATTTTATAAGTATACTCTCTGTTCTATTATCCAAATCATTAAAGAAATTTTGAATAGCATTGGTCCGAGGACTGACTCCCATGGAATATCACTAGATAGCTTCCTCCATTTTGACAATGAGCCATTGACAACTACTCTTGGAGTACAGCTTTCAACCAATTGGGTACCCACCTTATAGTAAATTCATATAGACTGCATTTTCCTAGTTTGCTTATGAATGTGTCATGTGGGACTGTGTCAAAAGCCCTACTAAAATCAAGATATATCACATCTACTGTTCCCCACCATCCAGTATGCCAGTAATGCTGTCAAAGGAAATTAGATTTGTGTGGCATGATTTGTCCTTGAGAAATTGATGCTGGCTATTCCTTATAACTCTATTATCCTCCAGATGTTTACAAATTGATTGTCTGAAAATTTGTTCCAGTATTTTTCCAGGGTATCTAAGTGAGGCTGACTGATCTGTAATATCTCAGGTCCTTTTTGCTCCCTCTGTTAAAAATAGGTACTATGTTTGCTCTTCTTTAGTCTTCAGGGACCTCACATGTCCTTCATGAGCTCTCAAAAGATAATCACTGAAGATTCCAAGATTGCTTCAGCTAGTTCTTTAAGTACCCCAGAATAAATTTCATCAGGTCCTGACAATTTGAATACATCTAATTTATCTAAATATTCTTTAATCTGTTCTTTCCCTATTTTGGCTTGTGTTCCTTCCCTCTTGTTGTTAATATTAAATATGTTGAGTATCTAGTCACCATTAACCATTTTAGTGAAGACTGAAGCAAAATGGGCGTTAAATACCTCCGCTTTCTTGATGTCTTCGGTTATTAGCTCTCCTTTCTCACTAAGCAGAGGACCTTCATGTTGCTTTGTTTTTCTCTTGTTCCTAATGTATTTAAAGAACTTCTTCGTATTACCTTCTATGTCCTTTGCAAGGTGTATCTCACTAGGGAACAAATATGTGTAATTGCTTCTATAGCAGAGAAAGAAATAATACAATCCAATGGTTGAAAGTTGAAGCTAGATGAGTCAGACTGGAAATAAAGCATCTATTTTTAAGAGAGAGAGTAACTGACCATTAGAACAAATGGTGGATTTTCCATCACTCACAATTTTTAAATCAAGATTGGATGTTTTTCTAAGAGATGCTCTAGGAATTATTTAGGGGAAATTCCACGTGAGTTGTGCAGGAGGTACTTTCTGCCCTTGGAATCTATGAAATAATAATATTTAACTCAAAATGCTACAGCATGACACAAGGAGAAACTGGAGGCATCTAAGCTGTGGTATAAAGAAGAAAAAGATTTCCCTCCTGATGACACAGAAAAAAGGGATGAAATCTGATGAGAAATGTGGAGATCAGACAAGTGACATGACAAAACAGGTCAAAATAACAGTAAGTGAAAGAGTTAGCTTTTCATTTAGTGAATATTAAGCTTTCTTCTGGTGCCTGGAACACAGTAGCATAAGAAGGGAAAAATGCAAAACTGATGAACCATAAAAGTTAAAATTGGAATAACTGAGCAATCCCTAACTGTTAATTTGTCAGGTTAAAAAAAAAAAGATAAAGCACAGTTGGAGACTAAACCCTGGTATAATTTTAACTAAGTCCCTTAATTTACATCAAGGATCAAGGATGTGACCTATTTTCTTTTGTTCCTGTTCAAAGACTGAACTGTGACTGCTTTGGAAACTGGAATTGCTATTGAAACTTTTATTTTTTTAAACAGATGGTTAATAAAACAAGTGAAGGTGGTGAATACAAGACAAGATGATGGAAGACAGCCAAAGTAAAAAGGAAGTGTAGGAATAAAGCAGTGTACAAGACATACCATATTCGTGCTTAGGACTGATTCTACATTCTTTGTGCATCCAAAATCCCTCATGACTTTAGTGAGAGTTTCTGGTGCAGTGCAAGATTAAAACAAAAATTTAAGAACAACTGAATAATACAAGACAAATTCTACATACTGAACTAAGACTTAAAAAAAATACTTATAGAGCATTAAGATTACATTGACACTTGTGACTGTACATGTTTACATGTGTGGTGTTGTGCCATAACCCCCCTATTGTCCACATCTAAATCCCTGCAGCACATTCCTGAAGGAAAGCATGCACCAAGAATGCTAACATGCATGAGAGATACGAATATGCCCGCACATCTTCTGTGGCCTGACCCATAACCATTTTACAATACAGTGCAGGCAAGGGGCCACATGGATTGGGAAGAAAGAGAAGGAGGAGGCAGAACTGGAAAAGGCCAGTGTGGGGGAAAATAACAGTTTTATGACAGGGTCTTGGAGCACACCCAGATGCTCATAAATGTGTGGTCAGAGTATGTCATCCTCTCCTCTGTGTTTTTGCCCAGAGTGGCATGAATATACAGTTCAACTGGGAGATTTCATGGAGGCTGGTATTCAGTGGACTCTGTCCCAGTGCTGGGAGGCTTAAAGTACCCGAGTTTTCTGTATCGGAGGGTGAAGGACTGAAACAGTTGCTCCAGGAGAAAAACTAACACTTCCCCCTGCTACAATGAACTGGACGGGATGCGCTCTAGGGCTGTGAGTATGGGGCCCAAAGTGACTCATGACCCCTACTCAACCCTTCCAACCTCGTCATATGATGGGATACTGATGAGAGGCAGGGCGAGAAGGCAGAGGGGACATCTAATGAAATCACAGGAGACTTGGAGGAAGAGGATCATGTAATTCTGCACCTCTACTAGTGGACTCAATTGAGGAAGCCTCCTCTTAGGAGCCTGAAGCTGCAGGAACCAGAACTTGAGGCTAATACATTTTACAATGGACTCCACCCCCCAGAAATACCCCCTCTTGCTCCAGTGCCACATGGCTTGGCCCGGTCCCCACCCCTAGCACACCACGCCCCACCCCCACTCCCAGACACTGTCTCGGAGCAACACACTGCTGAAAATCAATGGCATTACTGAAATCCTATCAACCACTGTAACACACTTTAACAGAAGCTACAACAAAGAATGTCATTGAGCAGTTACTGTGCCTCTGCGCCTGTGCATTTCTTGGCCAGCACTTTGGCAGGGATAATCCCTAAGCCATATGGACTGGGGAAAAAGGGAGGGAGGGGGCAGGTTTGGAAAAGGTCCATGTGGGGAAAGAACAGTTTTATTACGACATTTATGGTCATTCAAAGATTCACCCCCACTACCCACATCTTTCCTTCCACTTAGAAACAGGAGCCATCCGGAAGGTGGGGGTGCTTTTTCTGGCTTGGGTTTGGGCCCACCTGCATGTGGGAATTTGGTTGTCTGAGGAACTTAAAAGTGGTCCGTTCTCCCTGTGATAATTTCAACTATTTTGTACCATTCTCAGTCACTGGTATCTGGCCTTTCGCTGCATTGAATCATCCTGCGGAAGCTGGGAGAAGTAGGGGTGGGTGAAGGATCCTCTCTGGTGGTTGTGCATACACAGTGTCATATCATTTAGCAGTGAAGAGGTAATGGACTTGCAGTGTTAATTGGAAAGTTCAGGGAAGAAAATGCACTTGCGATATGACTCTCTTTCCCCGTCTTTCAATGGACACAAGCACCGGACTTTCTGGTGATGCAGAAGGAGTTGGGGGCGGAAGGATGGTCTTTATGGTTCGCTGTTCCTCTTCCTCTGTTCATCTGCTAGATTAGAATACAGTCAGTCAGTTTCCTCTCCAATTGCCTCCCAGTCCTGTAAGCATAATTCAGCAAATTTTTGGTGTAGCAGAAACTTAAGCTGATTCTTCAGGTTTAAGAGCAGGGCATGTGCTTGGTCCACCTGCATAGCTCATCAAACTCCTCCTTGCACCAATATGTAGAGTATCAGCAGAAACTCCTCTCCAGAATAGGTTGCTGGATCTCCTCAACAGTACTGGAAACATACCTCTCTTTTCCATTCTGGTACCTTTAAAACTGCTAGATCCTCCAGCTAATGGTCTTAAAGAACAGATAGATAATGAATAATATGTACATTCTGAAAGGAACTGAACCCCACTCCAACAATCCCTTCATGCACTGGAAATATTACATTTTAACAGTACAAAAAGTCTCTTACCATTATTACCCTTCAGCTCCTTCTTCGTGGGCTGCAAAAGTAGTCTGAAGGAAGGAGGCTGTAACAGCAGCATTCCTGAGATGCTGAAAAGTATTAATATTGTGGCCTTTTGTAGCACAGTTATGTTTTGTGGAGGGATTTCTTATGTTCTTCAAAGGAAAAATGAAATTAAAGCTAGCTTTGTCTTTGACTTGGTAGGACTATCTGATGCCAACAGGGAAACCATTCCACCAAGGGGGCAGGAGAAACAAACAGAGAGACAGCAGAGGCAGATGGAGAAAGACCCTGGAGGGCTTGTTGATTGGCACTGCCAGGAGGAGTCAGGAGCAGTTCAGGTTTCTTAGGGCATGTGAAGATTGGGCTCTTCCGCAAAATGAGGCACCGATTAACCGTTTTCTGGAAATGGAGTTATGCCACCAGGAATGGGAGGTATCCAGAGGGAACAAGACCATGCACTCATGAAGTCACTAGTACAACTGGTGGATGAACGCTTTCAGGACCTATCCACAGGCATGGCTGCTATTCCTTCTTGGGAACAGGCAACCTCCTCCTCCTTCAGTGGCTGCTACTCAAGCTGCTGCTGAGGTGGTGGATCCAACCCTGCCCTCATGACAGGGAGGAGCAGGCTGGATGACTGGCACAGCATCCTCCACTGGCAAATGAAACCCTTCAGAGGGGAACTCAGCAGGACATCCAGGAAGAGAAAAAGGCTGATCTAGTCCCTGTAGCCCAGCTTGTGTTTGGCCCCCAGACTCCACACAGAAGACATCCCCATTTGTTCCCCCCCTCACACACACTATTCCACAGCCGTTCCCCCCTTGGCCAAGGAGGATGGAGGTGGAAAGGTGAGGAGACCGGTCCAGAATCGGTGATGTTGGTTCATTTCTCAGGGAATCTCGCCCTTTTTCTGTTCATCTGGAATTCCTGTTAAAATTTGTTTTAGTTTTGTGTTCCATGTATCTCTTTAAAGTTATTGTTCACTGAACTTGTGCGTGCATCTTGCTTTCTGAATATGTTCAATGGGATATTTCCACACATGTGGAATGGGTCAGCAGGTGTCATAGCACATAGCTGTGATTTCTGTAACTGTTTGGTAGCATAGAAATGCAAGGAATTCTCTGTCCATTCCTACACTCCATGAATTTCCTAATGTTAAAAAAAAAGGGGGAGGGGTCTTGCCAGTGACTTAAGCTCTGAACTAACTGTTGCTATCAGCAGTACCAGAATGAGAACAGAAGATTCTTCACATCTTTGTAAATACCAAAAGTGACAAGCCAGAGAAAGGAAACAGAACTAAAAAATGAGCATTGCAGATATCTGACATCAAGCTATGCTTTAAGGACCCCTCATCCTCCACCCTCAGCCAACTTTCACAGCTTGCAGTCTTGGGCGTACTGTTGCATAACAGTCCTGAATTGCTTTACTTTTCAGTGTCCCTCCCACAATCCCTCCTCCTCAGTGATTAATTTCCTAATTCAAGAGACCCAGGGATGAGAACAACTGTTGCTGTCCAAAACATCACAGTGAAAAACAGAAGAGAAATGTACTTAGATGGGTTTAAGGCTTTGATAATAATTTAAGTGACAATACAGGCAAAGGGAACATAAGTAAATTAACACTGAATATATCTGACACTGAGCAGTGCTTTTATGATCTGTTCTCCTCCCTCAGATTCTCACCACTTACAACCATAGGAGCAGTCACACACAGATAAGTGCTGTGAGCAGAACATCAGAAAAGATTGTGAAGAAGGAATGTGTGAAGCCCTTCCGAAAACCTTACTGAACTGTTTTTCAATTACTTTAACAATGGAAGTACTTCCCATAAAGCACCCTGAAACAGAGCTGTTAACATATGACAAAAACATTGCTCTGTGGTGACAATAAAGTGTGTACACAGAGTCTGCAGCATAAAACCAGGGCCAAAGGTGTTAATCTTGTGGAGGGGTTCTTCTCACACAATTGTCTGCTTTCAGTTGGTTCATTAAAACGTTTGTTGTCGGGGCCAAAATTCACCAAAGTATGTCGCAACACAGCACATGGCAATGGTCTCTTGAGCTTTTCCAGCAGCATCATGTCATGTTGTGTCCTTTGGCACAGTCCAAAGTGACTTTCTGGTTCCCTGCTGTTCCATGACATGTGAGAAAATAGCCTCACAAATTTCCCTTGCCTGGTGGGAACCAGAGAAGTGTGCGTATGTGTGGGATCCAGCTGCCTATACAGGCTTTGAAAGCCATATCTGCCCTACGCTCTGGAAATATTCCCCTTTAGCCTCACATATGTTGTGCAAGGCATAGTACACCACAATTAAGTGAACCACGTTGACCATATTAGAATCCATATGGGTCTGAAGATAACACCATTCTGCAGCTCTTCAGTTTCTGGTTGAATTTCCTTTTTCTTGGTGGGTGATGTCAGGATATGGCTTCAGGATCCATGTTAGATGCATTATATGCAGTCCCCCGAAAAACTGTTGGCACAGAATCACAATATAGAACCACATCATTTCTAGGAAATAATGTCCCTTCTTTCCCCGTCAAGCACGATCCTTATCTCCTGACCACATTGGCATCTTGAACCTTTCTTGTGCATCCCAGGCTCACGTGGTCCAACAAGCCTTGGAGAACAAGTGTATCATAACCTTGTCGGTTCCTGCATTCAATGGCCCCTTTCAGTGAGCAAAGTATTAGGATGTGTATTCCATCGATGTGCCCCCAGTCCTGAAACATGTCCTCAGAAATTCAGCAATAAATTCAGGAACATGGGTTTTGCCACCCACTCCTGGGTCGATGATATACTACTGACAGCATGGCAAACCTTTATAACCACCTCCCTGAGAGCTGACTTCCCAATTCTGGACTGGTTGCCAACTGAGTGGTAGCTGTCAGATGTCGCTAGCTTTGAAAGGGCAATCTCCACCCTCTTCAGTACTGGTATGGGTTGCCAAAAATGAATGGTTAAGCACAGGAGAGGTGGAGCAAACTCCTTGCACAACTGCATTAAGGTCTGATTCCTCTTCTGAAAGTTATGCAGCCACTGATTGTCATCCCGAGGTTTTCAAGGTGATATGAGACCAGATTTGGCTGTCCACTCTTGCGCCTACCATTGCCAAGAGTAGACATTCAGCACATCTGTTCCATGGGCCCCGGTGGATTTTCATTCACCCTCAAATATTTCTGGACTCATGCCATCCAGAATCTGATATTGCACCACATGAACATTTGTCCCAGGAGCAGGAGCAGAATCACATCATCACAGACTTGCTCCGTAACTTCCATGCAGTTTGGCAGAAGGGAGAGATGAGCAGAGCTGCCACCACCAAATATGTGAAAGAGGCATACAGTAGCAGCAACATGCAGCAAGGCTGTTCCTAGAGCATCTGATGTGATGGACAGAACAGTGGGATACTCTCCCTGAAATGGTAGCGGTAACAACACATACTGAATAGGGGCAGCATAGACAGGGTTGTATGTGCACACACAGCATGTACCTGTGCCCATCATGGCATATGTGGACAGGGTACATGTACTAATAGTACATGAACAAGTACTAAGGGATACACATAAGTGTAGATGTAGCTTAAGAGACTATTAAAGGGCAAAATCATTCTAACTGAACAAACAAAGAGGGCTCTGGAGTAACAATGGCCTATCACAAATAGAGGAAATTTTGAAACAATTAAAAATACAATTTAAATATCATATTTACAGCAGATCATCTAAGCAACCCTAAAAAGGAATCATATAGACAATGGTCCAAACTCTGCCCTCATTTACAAATAAGTTGCCTGGGAGTAAGTTTTTAAAAGGAATGTTTTATTAGGACTTAAAAATGTGTTGGATCATTGAAAGAAAAAAAAAATCAGGACTACATGAAATATCTTCCCAGCGTCATCCAGAGTTCCATAATATTTGAACTACGGAAATCAGGATTACATTCCTACAGTGTATACACAGAGTACTACTGATTTTATTAATGAAGACATTGATGGAATTGATATAGGGTCCAGTTCTGCAATCGTAACTCATATGAGCAGGCCCACTGAAGCAAATGGAACAATTGGCTGTAGCAGAGACTATCTGTGTAACGGCTGAAGGATCAGACTCATAGTGCCGTCTATAATAGTAGTATTCTGCACTAGCAAATTCTCATGGTGTAGAGAATATATCAGGAATGGCAATATACAAAAACCTGTAGGAGAGCACTTCAACCTTGCTGGACACACCGTAAAAGATTTAAAGGTCAGCATTTTGCAGCAAAAACACTTCAAGTCCAGACTGCAAAGAGAGACTGCAGAGCTGCAATTCATTTGCAAGTTTGATACACCCAATCAAGGATTGAACAAAGATTATGAGTGGCTAGCTAACTACAAAAGCAGCTTCTCTTCTCTCGCTATTCACACCTCCAGTTCAGCTGCTAGAGGAATATCTCACCCTCCCTGATTAGAGATAACAAGCTGGTTCAGCCTCATTGGACTAATCCTGTTATCTCCCACCTGGTTCTTGCCTACTTATTTATACCTGCCCCTGGATACTTCCACTGCATGCATCCAACGAAGTGGGTATTAGCCCATGAAAGCTTATGCTCTAATACTTTAGTTAGTCTTTAAGGTGCCACAGGACTCTTTGTCACTTTTGATATTCCAGACTAACACGGCTACCCCTCTGATTCTCATGGTGAAGAGATGCAAACTATTTTGGAAATGCTTGATACTTTTGATAAACAAAAATTGATAGACAAAAATAACTTCAAATATAAAAACTATAAAAATATCTTTAGAAACAAGAAACTTGCATGCTTTCTATAGGGTACATGTAGATAAGCATATATATGTACATTAGACAAGAGAATCCTTTATGATGGAATTTGTCACTGTCATTTGTGTCATGCTCGCAAGATAGAACTAAACATTTTGGAAAAAACAGACAATATTGAATGATAACAGTACCATGAGAGTATCTAAGAAATGAGAATAGAAATGTATGGAAAATCTATCAACAAGAACAACATATTATACATGCAGAGTAGTTTCCATCCATCTTTCCAAAATGGATTAATCTTCCATCACATTTAAAAGTGAAACTAATAGTGAACCGTGATGGCTTATGCATGGAACAAATGACTAAAGCAAAAGATTTGTGGAAACAGGATTCAGGGAAAGGAATACAAGCTGCAGTGGAGGAAATAATAAACTTAATGAGGCAAGAACAACAACAAGAAAAGGGAGGAGGGATAGCAGTACAGAGATCAAAACACCATGAACCTTCTAGATTAATGAGATAAAGGACTCAGCAATGTTGGCTTTTTACTATAATAATCCTTTGCACACTGAGTGATGCCTGCCTTAGAGTGCTAATCATGCCCTCCTATTTTACATCTCTGAGCCTTTGTCCATATTGACCCTTCTCCACAAAGTCTTCTTAGTCCCAAACCATCTCCTTCCATAGAAAGGCAACGTGTGGGTTCTCAGAGAGGAAATCTCTGCATCTGTTGTTCTGCCTGTCTCACCCTATCATTCCATTGGGTGAGGGGTGAGTTTTCCCATTCAATGTGAAATAAGCTACAGGGTCTTTCCAGAAGCCCTGTGGAGTCCCAGAGATCTGTAGGAAACCAGGACTTCCCACAGAGAGGCCTTGTGCCTCCACATCAAGTCTGGCTAGAGGCAGCTTCTTGCCCCCACGCAGCACATCCCATGAACCCAGCAGCATTACTGAATCTTTATTCTTCCCTTGGAAATTGGGCCATGATAGCATATGTAGAGGCTATGTGGTTTCCTTGACCAAAGCACTATACAGAGCTTGCATACAGGGAAGAGCAGTGAGTGGAGATCATTCCACACAGTCTCATTCCTCCTGGCACCACTTCTGAGTGCTTTCCACTGTAAAGTGATATGATTTGGTGCATGAGGTATTTGTCTGTTTTATAGTTTAAATTAAAGAATATTCTCTCTGGAGACATAGGATGCTGTTCCTTTGGGCCCTTTATAAAATGTCCTAGTATTGTTTGAACTGCACAACTGTTTTAACATTTAAAGAGACAACATAAGAAAACTGTTAATATTCATTTCATGTTAGAAATCTGATGATTCCTACGATTTGGAAGCAGCAATCTTTGTTACATCCAATGAATTACAGTCCTCAGGGAAATAACTAAGAGTGCTTTAGTTTGGATCGTGTTCTAACCATGCATTTTTTACCCCTAAAAACTACTGCAAAACAGTATTTTAATTTTCTCTTGCATGTAACTTATTGCAGCCATTCTGCTGTGGGAATGCTATAATTTCATATTTATACTGCACTAGCAACCACTCTAAAGAACTGCAATTTCACTGGAGTTTCTTCTTCCCTTTAATTATGTGTGGATGAGAGTGAAATTGTATCTCAGTGCTATTATTTTAGTGTCAGGTGATGTTTAGTGGTTAAATCATGTTTATTTTTAATTGCCATTATTTGTACTTCAGTGTGTTAAGGCCCAGTTATTATTATTGACACTAGAGTAGCACCTACAGCACCCAACTCACATTAGGGCCCCATTGTCTTAGGCACCAGATAAACACACAGTAGGAGACAGTCTCAGTCTCTTACAATCTAATTAGATAAAACAGAGACAAGAAACACTGCTATCCTCATTGTGCAGATGGAGAAATGAGGCAAAGTGATAAAGTGACTTGCTCAGGTCATGCAGAAAGTCTGTGACAATAGAACATAGATCTCCTGAGCTGCACAATAGATCTTTAGCAACAAGACTTGCCTTCCATCTTTTCTGTTGCCATTAAAATCAATGGCAAAACTCTGATTGCTTTCGCGAGAGCAGGGCTCTGTGTGTTCCATCTCACAGTAACCCAAGGGACAAGCTGTCCTTACAAAGGCATTCTTTCAGGACTACTGCCAATGCACAGATGCAGGGTGGCTTCCATGGAGGAGCAACTGGCATTGTTTCACTGTCCCCAGGAATGATGAGGATTTTGCAGGAGAAATTTTGTGCCTACAAATATCTGTGCCTGCAGCAAATTGTGCAGATGTCTCTGTGCCACCAGTTTCACACAAATTGTTGTAGGATGAAAATTGTAGGCAGGTTATTTACAGGCAGGTTCAAAATGGTGCTGACAAAGTTAGAGGCCCTAAGATTATTAAAATCCATTCTCCGCCCACCTTGACCACTTCCAAACAGGGGCTTCTTTTCCCCTACATCTTGAAGAGAAAAAGAGTCTGAAGAAGGAAGAAATGGAAGCTTGGACAACACAGTCCCCCCCCCCCCGTACCAGTACCTCAGAAGCTGTCCTGGCACTGAAGTGAAGAGACAAAAGAGGCGTACCAGAGAAGCCCTGCATGCTGGCAGCAGAGAGAATCAAGGATATAGTTGGACTGTCAGTCTCCAGTCTTCCATCTCCCGCAGCTGAGACCCTTATGAGAAAAATACTTACCCTACAACTTCCCCAGCCCCAGCAGTTGCTTCTTTTTTTTCTGAGGGTGAGGACCAAGCAGAGATAGAATAAGAGGGATCAAAGAAAGAGCTCCCCTCCACTCCCTGGCTTGGGTAATCGGTACTCTCCCAGAGCCCCCCTCTTCTTTGGCTGGTGCAGTGAGAACAACCCCTCATAGGTGCATGGCTGCCTGCATCCCAGCTATTTGAGGTGGGGGTAGACACTACCAAATTTCAGCCCTGAACGATTACAGTCTGGCAAAGACAGAAAGAAATGAAACCAGAATCTTATAAAGAGAACAGTAAGGCACCTTTAACTCAGAGTGTCCCTTCCCAATTCAATCCCCAATATCAATTTGGGGCTATTTCTGTCCTCTATTTTCATTTTTACACATCCTTTTTAGGAGCAGACTCCTTAGTAGCTGTTTTGGAGGTAGAGCCCCTGTCAGACATGGCTGCTGGCAACAGTTGGCCAGGAGGCGTCCTGTACTCAGGGTCAGAGGCTGGTCTGAGGGATTTCTCCATCATCAGGAGTTTCAGCTGGAGATTCCTAGCCTTCCTTGTCCGAGTGGTCAATTTTTTGCAGTGGGAACACTTTTGAGCAATATTTATCTCCCCTAAGCAATGGACAGACTGTGCTTTGCCGTGGGAGACCAGTATAAAGAGTCTGCAGGTCAGGCAGCATTTAAAGCCAGGAGAGCCAGGCATGCCTGAGGGAATATTTATTTTGAATTAGAAATGGGAATAATCCCATTCTTGTCCCTCTTCTTCTTTCACAGGTACCCACTAGGGCAGGGGGAGGATGGGGAAAGGGAAGGCAGACAACTATTAATTTTTTTTTAAAAAAGATATAAAACAAAGGAGAAATAAAGGAATGAGAGGCTACTAGCTGGGGAAAAATGAAATTAATTGAATTATCTAATGTTATAAGGGGGGCTGCAGTCACTGACTCAAGCCAAAGGTGGCAGAGAAGGAAATGGGAGATGGTTGGCTGCGCACGCTAGGTAACCGCTCAGAGCAGCGCAAGATGGCTGCTGTGCATGCATGGCCAATCAGGGCACTACTACTACTAATCTCCAATTAAAAGTGCAGGGCATCGAGACACTTAAAGTGGAGCACCCACAGTGACACTCCTCGAACAGGAATCAAAAGTTATTCATATTTGCTTTTTACTAAGCTAATAAAACTCACAAAAGATTTATAAACATCCAGCTTGCTGAAACAAGTTTGCCTTATTTATTCAGATATTAATGGGCTGATTCTAATTCCTTTGAAAACATGGACCCAATTCACTCCAAGTTAAACCAGCTTACATATGAACAACCAGGAGTCCGGTGGCACCTTAAAAACTAACAGATTTATTTGGGCATAAGTTTTTGTGGGTAAATGACTACAAATGAAAGCAGAATCTAGCCCATAATTCTCTTTGTATTGGTTACAGTTTTCATGATGTATTTTCCCCCCTTTATTTACTCTTTTAATGTACATTTTACTATTGTGAATGCTGCTGGCTTGGCAGTCCTGGAGACTCAAGTCATTTGCCTAGCGTCAGAATATGGCGAGAGTTAATGCAAGTTGCCCCTACAGTCTGCTGTGAGAGAATAGTCAATAGTATGGTCTAGTGGGCAGAAGATGGCATTGGAATCAGAAATTCTTGTGCTCCTACTCCTGAGTTTACTAAACTGATGTAGAATCATATAGGGATTTCTTCAAATAACTCCCCAATCATATTTTATTAAATATTATTTACTCACTGAGCACCATAAAATGTGCTAGGCAACATGCTGACTAATAGAAAAAGAAATAGGGGGAGGAGGGGTTAAACCTAGCTGATTTGCCTTAATCACCAACCACTGTTTTTAGCTCCTGGAGGAGCTGTGGTAACCCTTCATAATGGAATATAGAACATAATCATATATAAAATCATTCATTTAAAACAGTGAACCCCAAAGATACTTCATGGGGTTCCATTATCTGTCACATCTCCCCCCTAGAAAGGTGATATACAATCCCAGCTCACAATACTACATACATTTAATACAATACGTTTTTTCTAGGATATTGCAGGAAGTTGCCAAATCTGTCACACAAAGAGCTTACAGTCTCAGGACCTGGTGGCATCCATTAACACAGAACCCAGCACTCATGTGGCACAAAACCTATGATGTGCTACACAGATTGGGCTAGCGGAGCTAAATCAAGATCTGGGCCTTTGCAGACACATAAGATTGGAAGAGATCAAACAGAGGGAGGAGGTAAAAGGAATGGGGGGGCAACAGTGACAAATGCAAAGCCATGAACTTGCTAAGCAGTGCTGCACCTGACATCTTGTGTTTTTATGATTGATATAACCAGGTTAAGCAGTCCAGAAAAAATGATGCATGCAGCTAAAAAGTCTACATAAGCCAAAAAATATCATGAAGTCCAGGCCAAAACTCGTAGGGTTTTTTTCAACAGAATCCAAGAGACAGAGTTCAAATCTGGATGTGCTTTATTTGTATGCGAGGTAAACACATAAGTCAGTAAGGGTTCCTTAGTCAAGTTAGCATAAATGCAGAGCATGCCTTCCCATGGAGCACACTTTCTTGTAAAACCAGTAAAACCAACAAACACATTTAAGAAAAATAACAAGAAATAAAATATTTTGTGTTCTAATCTCTTGTGAATGTTTATCTAGTAAATAAATAGTTCAAGTGCCTGAGCTACTCAGATTGATTTGATTTAAAATTCTTCCTGTACAGATCATGTCCCAGGGCAGACAGGTTTTATTACAGTGTCTGACACACAGTTTCTCTGGCTTCACAACAGAGCTTTCAAACAGTGCTTTGAAGACCTTGTTTTATTGGGAGGAATTCCCCACTTCTCGCCTGGGTAGCTGATCTCACATCCTGGTACAAACAAGAGCTTCTGTCCCACATACAAGTTTGTTTGTTTGTTTGTTTCTTATGGACTGTCTAGTCACTAAAAATTCTGGTAAATCTCTTCCCCGTTCACACTGAAAGATCTGTGGCTCTTCGGCCATTTCCACTTTGCCACCTTATCCACTTTGGGAAACAGGGATCAATACATTAAAATAAAAAGATTGGAGGAACAGATAGTGGGGCATGAGCTACACAAATACAAAAAGGTGACTGTATCACAGAAGGCAGGAATAGGTTCAATTCCGAATTGTCTTATCTAGTCCATGCTGTACCTCAAGCAACATGCTAAATTGCCCTGCAGACTGATGTTGACTATCTTGTCTATTCCCCATTAGCCATATGTTTATATTAAGTAAGGAATGCTTTAGAAATGCAGGTAATAATGGGGCCAAATCCCATTCAGACAAGAGCAGCAACAGTTATCAAATACCACAATGTGGGACACACTTTGCTCTTCAAAGCAGCTATACATTTCATATCTACCATCTGCTGGCTAGCATATGCTGCTAATGGCATCATAGGCACTAACCAGTGTAGGGGGCTGGGTAGACCAATAACTCAGACACTACATTGCTTGTTAAGGATAGAATTAGCAACCACTGGGACTACTTTCTAGCATTCATCCAATCACCTATGCACAATGAAGGAATCTTTTTTCATCATTGACAGAAGATAATGACCTTCCTCTATCTTCTTTTTTCCCCACGCCCCCTTTTATGCACATAAAGACAGAACTAATTCCATGGGGAAAGGACTGGGCAGCATATGACCCAGAAGAAAAGTATCCAGTAATTTTCAAAACCTGACTCTGGCTGAAAGCACGTACAGCTCTCTAAGGCAGAGCAAGTGACTGTGAGGAGTCAGTTATGTCCAATAAAACTCTATGTAGGATTTAACTTATCTATATCTATATCTATAGATATCTCAAAACTCAGGACACCCTTTTTACCAGGAGGAGGAGGAGGATAATGTGCTTGACAGGAAATACTTTACCTCCTATCTTGCATTTTGATTAACTTTCTGAGCGATTTTAAAAAAATTTGTATTTTTCAAATCTTGGTCATAATCAACAGATTTTTAATGAGCTGTTTCATCTCTTTAAATGGCAGGTGATGCCATGCAATCTAATTAGTAGATTTAAAACATGAAAATTATCCACTTTATTTCTCATTAATTCTAGGTCTATTTTAAGCTTTAAACTATAATAGGGTTTGCAACTGCATACAATTCCATTTTAAAGAGGAACAGAAAGGCTACAATGAAAATCAAGCTAAGCAAAAATGTATGTTCTGAATAGTAACCAAGCTGTTCAGCACAGAAAAACATTTCACTTCCCTGTTTCTGACAATTCTTTTCCTTTTCTCTGAAATCCTCTGGCACTTCATGGCTGACTAATGACTTCCCATCATGCATCTTCTCGAGAACAGCTTCACTGATATTAATTGTTTTGTGCTGCATGCCTTTTGAAGCCTGGATAATGGAGGCATTCTGAATGTATTTCTGGGTGTGCCTATTTTAATTTTAGTTTTGCAGTTTATCTTAAAGAATTATCTGGTTAACTAGATGGCTTTGCAAAAGCAGAATATTTTCATAACGGACAAAAAGCCCTTGTGTAACTGAGTGAGTGCATGACTCACTGAAGTAATAGGAGTTGTGCCCACTTACACCAAGGTCCCTTGGCTAAGAGAACAAATGTTTATTAAAATCATGCTATATTCAATTTATAGTGCACTAATCAAACTTTATACAACAATACAAGCACAATTTTGTCCTCTTCTTCACCCTAAGGAACATAAACTACTTTTTACAGGCTGAAAACTCCTACTTTAAGTCATATATATATTCAGTACAATATGCAATGCAGATCCACAGTGTGCTGGATTGTTTAATTATTAATCCCTAAAGTGCAGAAGAAGTATATGAATGAGTATGATATTGAATATGCCACTTAATACTCCAAAAATCTAGCTTTGGAGGGAATGCCAATACATTCTTACATACATGACTTATTGTTCATACTCAGCAGCTGAGGATGAAACAATAAGGAAAAAATCTGAAATTGTTACATTTCTTCTATTCATAGAAGAACATCTGGCTCCCATTCCCCAAGAGCCCAACCTTCAGCTGATCTCTCATGTTACTTTATTAATCAGCACCTCAATCTAAAATCAATTTGATCAGTTCAAGTGAAATGGCAGTATCCTCTGCTTTCATGAGGGCTCAACAAGAATAGACAGCCAGTTGTTCTGCACATCAGTTTACAAAGAAGTATTCCATTGATTTACTGTACATTTTACCTATTCAACACTTTTGCAGAGCTAAAACAAAGTAAAGTTTGTGGCTTCTAAAAGATAGGATATATTAGGTTTGCTTTGCAAAATGCCACTTACCTACTTGCCCAAGGCAAGTAATATCTTCTGATTAGAAAGTAAATTAAAATATCATATTTTAATATTCATCATCATCATCATCTTCATGATAAATGATAGACTGTTTAATTTAAAAATAAGTAAAAAAAATCATATTCCAATGCAACTTCTCAAAAGGACTGTACAGGAGCTCTTGAGGTTTTTTCTCTACCTACATTTCTAGGATTCTACGAGTTATACAGTCAGCTGCGTGGAGTTCTGACAGACCACAGAAGCACACCTCCTAGCTTTCTTTTCTAGAAATGTTCATCCTCTGTCATTTGTACTGAACTGACTTATATTTACCAATGGACAGGAAAAAGCACTGAGGTGTAAAACCATGCTTACAATCAACAGCTATTTGGAATAAAATTGATATTACCCAGTTTGCAGGGAGGAAGTAACTTCATTTAGGTCACCCAGGATCATGAGATTATCATGTGGAGGGACTGTGCATACTAGACCTTCCAACTGATCATAAAAATGATTTTTAACTGAATCAACAGATTCATCTGTTGGCACATAGACTCCTATGACTGCGAAGTAACTCTGCCGATGTTTAAGATGTCAACAAAGTAACCAAAAAGACATGGGCATCCAGACTATCAAGGAGACTTGGCCTCGCCTCGCATTAGTAGTGCTACTCCATGTATGTGGTGGGGGCTGCCAGAATACAGAACTAAGGAATCTTCCAGCTTGTGATATCCATAATCTATCAGCCTTGTTTCCGTTAGGTCTGCGATTGATATGCCAAAACGGTCCATTTCACGAGACAGTAACCTGATGACCACACCTGTGAAGAATTGCAACATTCCAGGTTGCAATTTTGATGGACTGACGGAGATCACAAATATAATTGCACTGTCGTGGTATACTGCAGATGTGCCTGCCAATATCAGAGGATGCTCATCCCCCAGGCAGCTTTGGCATAAGCCCATCATATATGGACCAAGGAAAGATGGCACTGGCAAGGCATCTACAGCTAAGAGTAAGGCTGGGGCTTTAACCCTGGTGCCGAGTGCTAAGTTATTCATGGCCAAAAGCAAAAGTGAATGATTGTCCTAAAAAAATACCATGTCCCACTGGGATGAGATAGAGGCTCAGTAATTTGACTCTGACCTAGAATTTCAAATCTCTTTATATTAAATCCCTCTCTAAAAATTAAAAGTATATTGTAATGCTTGTTAAAGGTGACAGACTGACAGCTCTGGAGTCAGATGTTTTCTGTTTGTTCACAAGAATAGCACAGCACAAGAAGGGGCAGTGTCAGCTTCCCACCCCATGCCATCAATGCCTCAAACCTGACTTCAATAGACAGTGGCTAAAGTCTTTGGGCTGACTGCAGAACATGGTCAGAAGCAGGTAATAAAACAACAACAACATAATACCACCTAACTCTTACATAGGACTTTTCATCAGTAGGCAGAACTACAAAGGCCAGCTCTGAGGCAATGAATCCCTAGCCAAGTGTCATCACACCTGCCCATGTCATGCTAGGAGGTACATGCTCAAGGGATTGACCGAGAACTTAGTCATGTTAAAGACTGAGGAGATTCAAAAACAACTGCAAAGTGCTATGGAGAATTATACACAGACATGCCAAGTTCCAAATCCAAAACATTAAGATAGCGAGATAAGTTACTGTACATGTGCAATGCTAACATTACTTTCACGATATAACTCACAGGGATTGAAAGAACTCAAACATGACTAGGAAATCCGTGTTAAGTTGTTCGTTATGATGCATCCTCAAAGTAATGTTGTTGTGAACAGAAATCTTCAATCTAAATGAAAAAAGTAGGTAATTAATTCTAAGGGTTTTTGTTTGGGGCTTATATATATATATATATATATATTTGCAGGCAATGTACTTTATACGTGATAGATTTCTTGGTCTGCCTCAGCTGTTCTAATAGCTTCTTCTTGTGAAAGCTTTGAATCAAAAGGAACATAACAAATTTATTATGGTGTCAGGCTAGGTATGTATTTTAATAAGGAGAAGATAGAAGCCATTAAAAGTCAACATCTGTCAACAATTACTACACAGTTACCATAAATATTTCCTGCTCTAAGTCCAGGGAAAAGCTTCAGTCATCTCAGATGTTTGGGTAGCTGTTGTAAAATGCTAACTTTCTAATAACTACCATTACAGGCAAACCTCCAGTCTGAGACAAATGTAAATCTGTTACTGCAACAGAAGACAATTGCTAACAGATTAAATGTGCAATGTAACTATATGGAAGGCTCATTTTTATAAGCTTTTTTGACTTGAAAAAATTCCCAGTAGGGTGCCCAGATTTGGCTTTGTGGCCTACAAAGTTCACTTCTGAATTAGGTGCTGTCATTTTGTTTTTGTCATTCCTGAAGGTAAAACCCCTTTCTCAGGCCTTCAACAGTAAGTAACTTCAGGAATAATCTCAGCATTTGACAAATTACTTCTAGTTTCTCCTTGGAACTGCCTCATTGTATCCTCCAACCCAGCAACTGAGATTTTCTCTGGATTTATTAATTACAGAATAGAAATATTAGGTGAATTGCAACCCTGTGCACCAGCAGGGTCAGCTGATCTGGTGGAGACATTCATCCCCCTGGGAGGGTAAACAATAATACCACACCCTTTCTTCTTCTAGGATTTCAATGAAGAAAACTACTTTTAAATTCAAGCTCCACTCTACAGGAACTGCACAGATAGTTCTCTCCTTGGGAGAAGTAGTGGTTTCTTTTCCTGTCCAAACCTAGTGATTTGGGGGACTGGTCTGGCTGATTATGGGAAGTGGGCATTGCAGGAGGATTGTGCGACTGTGACAACTGCCAGGGGGACTTTCTGCACAAATGGGGACCCACAGGCCAGATTCCAAACTTATAGGAACTCTAGGGACCTTCTAACCAAAGCTCACCACTATATCCAGAGTTTTTCCTTTGTTTCCAAGCCCTCCCTTCTTCTCTGAAGCAAGTCTTTAAACTTTAAACATATAGCAAAAGGCCCAGTTAAAACTAGGATTATTTTACCAGACAGGGTATCTATGACAGGGAAGTACATTGTCTCATTTGTTGTGATATTCCTACAACAAGAAGGCTACAGCATGCATTTTCCTATTTGGGCAACCCCGGAAGTTCAAAAATCTTGGGTCAAATGCCAAGAAATCATGAGGCTGGCTCCCAAATTAGATTTTTTAAATGAGAGATTATGTTGTGTTTTTTCTGTCTTTGCTTTTTGAACTTCCAAAGCATGTGTGGCAGTTACAGTGTTTCCAACTGTCCCAGATTTATAGAGTAAAGAGTTTCTGGCCCCTTGCTTTAGGAACTTCACTAACTGCCTGATGATGCAGAGCACCTGCCCATCCAAGCAATTAATTATGCACCTGGCCTGCCTCCACACCAATTCTCTCTCCACCGCTCCCACATCTGCCCTTGCCCCTCAGTGTACCTCTGTGGCTTCTGTACTTCCAGTGGTTCTTCACCCTCTTCTCCCAGCTGTTGGAGTGCAGTTACAGCAGGACACTTTTCTCCCTCTTCCTAGGTTTTGAGGCGGGAGGGAACCTTAGGGAGTCTTTATCTCTCCTCTTCCACTACCCAGCCCTGATGTTGCAAGGATGGAGATGGGGAAGGGGAACAGCAGAGAGCAGACCTACCCATTATTTGTAGTGTGTAGAGGATACAGAGCTTCCCACCCCTTTCTGCTCCCTCCCCTTCCCCCTTTTCCTTTGAGAATCAGCTGTTCTCTCTCCCCCACCCAAAACTCCTCCTGTCTCCCAATGGGAGAGAACACTTTGTCTCCTGAAACAGGGATGGAGCCTGTCTGGCTTCTCTTCCCCAGGATCAGGGAGTGGGGAGAGGGAAGGCAAACGGAGCAGGCTTTCCCCATGGCAAAGCTGGAAATTGTTGAGGGCTGCCTGGTGCTTCTGCGCTCATAATGAGACTGGCTGCAGCAAGGACCCAATTGACATTACTGGGGATGAAATTACAAAAGTAGCATCACTAGGTCTCTCACCGCTAGTTCTATACAATAATGACTGGATTCTGATACCCTTCCATACCTTACCCACAGTTAATCCTTGTGGGGATGTTGGTGGAGCCTGTGGAACTTGCTGAGAATCATTTCTCTGCAGCAGCAGAGACATCCATCTTTTCCTTACTTGGCACCCAGTAATGCATTTGAGGCACTGCCCAGAGTTAGAGACAGTGTGGAGCAGAATTTCTTCCTGAGTTTGCTGCCATGCAGATGGAACGTGCTTGGTGCTATATCCCTTCAGAAGGTGCAGGACTCTCCCATTGCACTCATGCTTCATAGTCGAGAGCAGATTAGAGCCTAGACCCTATCCTCACCTTCTCCCTTTTGTTACCACTGGTGGAACAGGCCAGGAGTAGTTCTTGTGAGGCTGGTAAACCCAACCTAGACCAGCAGCCCATGGTCTGTATAGGCAGCTATTATTACACTGCTCTACAGCCCAAATGCTTCTGAAATAAATGTAGACAAACTTTACTAATTCTGGGTCACTGAGAATGAAAATGATGCTTAAA
>ML677362.1:13603377-13653347 GCA_007922305.1 Dermatemys mawii
AAGATAAAGGAAGGTGTCTTTGTTGGTCCTCAGATTCGTGAACTTCTTCGAGATGATGCATTTGACCATGCACTGCGTGGCAAGGAAAAGACGGCATGGAAAGCCTTCCAGTCAGTGGCAATACATTTTCTCGGAAACAACAAGGCAGATAACTACAGGTTGTTGGTGGAAAACCTCCTCAAAGCATACAAAAGCCTTGGTTGCAACATGTCACTAAAGATACATTTTTTTGCACTCTCAGCTAGATTTTTTTCCACCGAACTGCGGAGCAGTGAGCGACGAGCACGGCGAGCGATTTCACCAGGACATTGCAACAATGGAGAAACGCTATCAGGGCAAATGGAGCCCATCAATGCTTGCAGACTATTGCTGGACAGTGACAAGAGATGCTCCATTTAATGAATACAAGAGACAAGCCAAGAAGCGCCGAGTAGACACTGAATAGGACTAAACTATGTACATAATAGTTTTTTGCCTTTTGTTTCATAATACATTTTATTTATATAACCCTTTTGCTGATTTTTAAAGTATTACATAAACAGGAGAGGTGAAATATTATCATGTAAAGCAACCATAAACACATGAAAAGACCTAGGTTTACAATTTATGATTAAAACTCTACTATCTATACAATCTACATAGACATAAAATGTAAAAACTTAAATATCTTAGAAACAGTAGCCAATCAGTTGTTTTAATTGTCATATTTGAATTCAGCACATCAAAATACATAATAAATATCACATTTTATCTCTGAAGCAGACGACTTCTAAAAAATTGTAGACAAGTGTTATTTGCAGCTGCCTTTGACTGTTGCAGAGACAGTGCCAGCTCATTTCTTACTAGCACAGGGGGAGGAGACGGGGCAATGAAAAAAATCATGATTAAATACAGTCCCCCACTGCAGCAACTGTGATTGGGAATTGTGATTGGGTCTTATATGAGCAATACAAATGAGTGGACAAAGGTTCCTTGTGTCCTACCCCAGGCCCACTGAAGGGCCAGGTATAATCTAATCCTTAATTTTATGAGTTCTGCTGTTAATTGCTTTATAGGATGTGAATAATGATATGCTGACATAAAGCCCTACAGATGTTACAAAACGGCAGCAATTTAAGACAAATATGATGGGAATGTGAAGAGAAATTTTATGCTGAAAAATTGGGGGAGGAGTGGTTTGAAAGCCACAGGTTTCACAGCAATATCTGAGAAGAAAAGTCAAGGTCTTTGTGCAATTGTAGTCCATTCCTTTGTTTACAAAAAAAAAAGTTTCACTTGAGTTCTAGAATATTTGGTATGCCATCAGTTTAGACTTTTTCTTAACATTTCTGTAGCTACAGCATTTAATTAACTCAGCATTAGAGTCTGATATTTCAAGTTTGGCAGGTAGGCAATGACCTGAGAAACAAGCTATAATAATGTTGTTTAGGTGCTAAAACAGTAGTGTCAGACAGGGCACACCAGTGCTACATCATCCCCATTATACAAGAGGTTAACTCCAGCTTTACTGTCCCATTCCCTTGCTCAGGACTTCTAGTGAACCACCACAAAGGGAGAGTTTAATACCTGGGTGAACCCCCAGGCTGATGAGTCAGGAAAGCACCTGTGTATGCACACGTATGGCCTCCCTTGGCAAACACTCTTCCCCACCCCAGCAGAGCTAACTTTCACTCCCTCTGCAAAGCTGTTTGTGACTGAGGGGAGTGAAGGGGGAGGAGTTAATGAAGTGCCACATTCAATACACATTTTGCTGCATACATCTGGGGGTCTCACATGTTTCAGGTTCAAAGTGTTGACTAAGGCACAGGACTTCAATTACAGCTGTAACAAGAAAAGGGCAGGATTAGGATCAGGAAACTGGACCACAAGAGGTTCCTCACTTTAAAAGTATTTCACAATATGAAAAAGTGTGAAAGTCAACATAGGAGACACAAGTAACAGGAATCAAGAGAGATTGTTCTAGAAAAGCACAGCAGGTAGAGGAAGTCAGTCAGAAAGAGAGCAAGAGCACACTTGCAGTCAGTTGGAAGACAGCCCAGAGCAAGAAGTGAAGGAATCTATTGTGAAAGTGCTAATAGGAAGTTGGTTGCACATAATAATCATCCTGTGCCTTGTTAGTCCTGTTGCAATCATTGTCCGAAAAGATTCCCTGGTGCCATCACCTGAACACAGTTAAAGGGCTAAGAATCTTTCAATGAGGTGTATTTTGTAGGCCCCTCAGGATTAGGTTTAATTGCTCTGATTATTTACCAGGGACTTTCAGTTAAAGTTAGATCACTGCAATGGCCATCAGTTTCACAGCTGGCAGAGAGTCAGGCAAGGGTTTTTGTTTTTTTTAATTTCAGTTAAGATAAGTTCACAGCCCTCCAAATGAACTCCCAGATTCAGCCCAAAACATCACATTCACCTACAACCTCTGCATGGTTTCAAGATTAAACAAAAAATTAGCCCAGGTTTTCTCAAAACTGTACCCAGATTTGATTTGAGTCAATCTTTTGGCAAACCTGCACGAAGTTTTATTTTCAGGGGGAAAAAATCTGGTGAGTATTACATGGTTTTCTTGGGATTATTTCTCACATCTCCACCCAATAAAGAGCTTGTGAAGAAAATAATTATTCGTGAGTGTGCCAATGATTGTCACTTTGCATGCTACAAAATGTTCTAGTCTAAAATGAAGAGGAAATAAAACATACATGGATTATTGCAGCCTTTACATTGACCAGAGGGCCAGTCTACAAGAATAGTTTTCCAGGCTGCTGCGGGGAGAGGAGGGAGGATGCGGGCTTGGAAGATTTAGCATTTTTCCTTCTTTTCTAAATAATATTGATGGATAATACTGTTTACTTTTAAGCATTTTAAAGATTTTTAATCTATTTAATTTTCATAGTTGCACAAAATCATAGGTTTCAAGCTTTTACAAATATATTTATCAATTTAAGTGGGAAATTATGGTGGGAGGGCCAGGAAATTATTTATCAAGATTCAAAAAAGTAAAGCTTTATAAACTGTGAAAACACAAATTGTCAATCCATCACATCAAAATATACAAAAAAGCCTTAAATTGATAAATCATACCTGTTTATTACTATTCATTCACTAGTCCATTTGTAACAAGCCTAATTAAAAAATCTAGTGATTTAGACTTTGACACTAATAAGAAAAATGCTGCTTGCAAACTTGCTTTGCCTATCTATAAAATTTCAATCATCAGTTGAAATATTTTCTGTTGTGTTGCATGGGTATGGTGCAATCAATGTTTACTGACATTCACCAATATAAATCTAATCCTTCCAAGCCTATATATCTATTTTATTTTGCATGCTGCATCTCACTGGGTCTTGTTAAACTGGAAATTCTCATTTCTAATGAAAAAATGTAAAGCTGCTCAAAACCTCAGCAATAACACTGCTTTTCTAGTTTTGTAAGTTAAATGTTTACATTAATCAAAAATCTATTTTCCAGATTCTTGTTTCTACCAAAATATAATTTGTTCTGAGACAAGAGAAAGATAAAACAATGTGTATTACCTTTATTATTTTTATGCATTGTTTATATTGCAGTAGCATGGAGGAAGAGTCTCAGTCATGAACCACGACCCCACTGTGCCAGGCACTGTGCAAAACCAGAAGAATGGAGTGTTCTTGTCTCCAAAGATCTTACAGTCTAAGCCAGTGATTCTCAAACTGGAGATCATGACCCCTCTAGGGGTCATCAGGTTATAACAAGGGGGGCTTGCGAGCTGTCAACCTCCACCCGAAAACCCTGCTTTGCCGCCAGCATTTATAATAGTATTAAATATGTAAAAAGTGTTTTTAATTCATAAGGGGGGGGTCACACTCACTCCTATGTGTGAAAGGGGTCACCAATACCAAGTTTAAGAGGAGTGCACAAACAGAATTAAATCCACAACACCTATGCCGTAAATGTTCAGCATAAAACCAAGTGCAAATATATTTGGGTCCCAAGGGTCCCAAGCCTGGCAAGCTTGTTAAGTTTTTACTCAGTCCTCACTTGGGCAAAAATTCCACTACCATAAATGAGAATTCATCTCAGTAAGGACTGAATCGAAAAAGGAACCTCCTAATACATGAATAAAACTAGGGTCATTTGTCTTGCTTATCTGATGCTTGCCTGCTTTTCAAGGTTATTCGCTTTCTGCTTCTCTTATGACTGACGGAACAATTTTATTTTATTTTTAGCTGCCAGATTCCAGTTTAAGCAATTTACACAGAAAATGAGTTGAGCAAGTGTACCAGATTACAAAGAGAACTGGGTGTATAATGAATGATACAAGTGGATGACATTGGAATCAGTCAAACTAAGAAATAACTGTGAGCTCGAACGAGCGGTTGGGGAGAGATAGTTCCTTGTAAAATTATAAAGAGAGGAGATAAACCAAAAGAGGTCAATAGAAACCAAACAACTGCTACAAAGAGACAAGCTGTGGTGCCACATATAAAGTGTTCAGAGAACTATCGATAGGGAGTCCAAGATTTCTTTCTTGTGTGTTATAACAGTTAATTTTGTATGGATAGTTGGGATTCTTTTCTCCCCACCCCCAATGTGTATTACTTTGCATTTAACAGTGTTGAATTTCATCTGCCATTTTGTTGCCCAGTCACCCAGTTTTGTAAGATCCCTTTAATTCTTCACAAGCAGTTTTAAAGTTAACTATCTTAAATAATTTTGCATCATCTGAAAACCTGGCCATGTCATAGTTTACTCTCTGTTCCAGATCATTAATGAATATGTTAAACAGCACAAGCTGAAGTACTAATTTTTGGGGACCCTGCTGTTTATCTCTCTCCATTGTGAAAACTGACCATTTATTTCTACCCCTTTGTTTCCTATCTTATAACCAGTTACTGATCCATGAGAGGACCTTCCCTTTTATCCCATGACTACTAAGTTTACTTAACAGTCCTTGGTGAGTGACTTTTGTCAAAGGCTTTCTGAAAGTCTTAAGTACATTTTATCAACTGGATCACCCTTATCCATATGCTTGACTCCCTCAAAGAATTTGCAAAGCAGTGAATCATGACTTCACTTTACAAAATTCATGTTTAACTATGTGTCTGATGAGAATGTTTTTTATTGCCCCAATTTGCCCCCCAATGATGTTAGGTACACTGGCCTGTAATTGCCAGGATCACCTCTGGAGATCTTTTTGAAAGTTGTGGTACATTAGCTAACTTCCAGTCATCTGGTACAGAGACTTGTTTCAGCAATAGGTTACATATCACAGTTAGCAATTTCATATTTGAGTTCCTTCAGAACTCTTGGGTGAATACCATCTTGTCCTGATGACTTATTGCTGTCAAAATTATCAATTTGTTCTAAAATTTCTTCTGTTGACATATCAGTGTGGGACAGTACTTCACATTGGTCGCCCAAAAAGAATAGCTCTGAAATGGGTCTCTCCTCTCCCCCGCCGCCATCCCCCTGTGTGTGCACACATGCACACATACACTTTCTCTGCAGTGAAGACCAATGCAAGGAATTCATTTAGTTTCCCTGTAATGGCCTTGTCTCCCTTGAATGCTCCTTCAACACCTTGGTTGTCTAGTAGTCCCAATGCATATTTGGCAGACTTCCTGCTTCTAATGTACTTAAAATTCTTACTCAACTTCACTCACATGCATGATGTTCCTACATTTTTGCAGACCTGGACCATAGTTTGAAAAAACTGTAATCATCATAATAAAATAATAATAATAAATACTTAGCCTTTCAGTGGAGTAGTCGCCATTGCAATAGTTACATTTACCATTGCAATTAACTGTCTGTTTATGTGAGCATGTCAAATCTGTGACTTTTGCTAAGGTACCAGCTAAATTTCAAAGCTGAAATCTAATAAACTAGAATTGCCAATTTGATAAGATATTACAGGCAATATTTGAATAATGTTTAATAAGGATGACCCCCCTTTTTAGTGAGTGCAGGGAGCAGTGGCTTACTAATTTTAATACTAGATTTTTCTCACCAACTAGGACACTTAGTTATTTTTACTCAGCAAGATCCAAATAGATATAAAAATCAACAGTTATCAGTTTCTTTAGTATTATTAATACATTTAGCATACATTGAATTCTCCTTGATGTAAAATTGCACTTTGTCTCAAGGCACTGTTCAGAATATGGTCAGTGATATTAATAGCTTTTGGTTTGAAAGGGAGTACTTTAAAACACCAAAGCTATTGCTTAGAAGTTTTCTTTGAGGTTTCTTAGGCCAATTTACTTGGACTTACAAAAGAGAAACATGCAGATAGCAGTAGTTAGCAAAAATCCTCAAATCCCTGAGTTCCTTGGGGCTCACTGGGAAAAGTGCAGACTCAGCAAAGAGAAGTTTGTATTTTTCTTTTAGTTACTCTAATTTCAGATTGTGTTCTTTAATATATTCTCATCACTTCTTAGTCTAACCTTGGGTGAGCTCACGTGGTCCAGGCTCTCAGATTTTTGCCCCCTCAGTTTCTCTGCTACTTCCATCATATCTAGGGCGTCATCAGTGTAGAACTAATTTCTAAGATCTTTTTCTTATTACAGGTTTTTTTGTATGTATTATCTTCAACAAGCATATTACTTATTGGAATTCCTCTCTTTAGCCAATTTCTTTTAATATTTTAAAGATTTAAGTAGGTTAGATGCTTACAGTTTTTAATATTCTTCTATAGTTCCTCCAAAATATATAGAGACAGATATCTGATTCTTAAGGCAGAGAAGTGTCCATTTTGTAATTTGGAATAAAAGCTGTATTGGACTTGGGGGAATCAGAAAGTTTGACATCTGGAACCTCCAGTTTCCTGGGTCTCACAATAAGCTATTCCTAACTTAAATGTACAGTTTTCACTTCCCTGTGAAATTTTTTTAATTCAAGCACACAGTGGGCCATTGTGCTGTGGGAAAGAGGCTACTACCCTTGTTTGCCAACTGTTGAGGGATCTTTTTAGCTAGAAAAAGGAGGAAAGAAGTTCAATTTATATGTAAATCGAGACTTTTCTGAAGTTATTAACAACATCAAGATTTTGTTTGTAGCCTGTTCCTTGGTTAACAGAGATAGAATAAACAGAGGTACATCTTGTGACCTTGCTTGTGTCCTTAACAGGGGAATAGTGATGATGTCCTGATTTAAGGGCAAGAAGGACCTATCGTTATTAATACATTCAAGGCATATTTGATATCTATACCCTTTATATATCCCGCTCTTAGAAATGCCATGATTCCTTCTGGGAAAATGTGGGCATCCCAATGTAAATAAACAAATATGCATGTGTATGTAATAGTCTACTTAGTGAGGCAGGAAGGAAAGTTTATCTTGCTCCATTTCAAGGCTTTCATTGACCGAACCGATAATTTGTGACTTAGCTCATTGCTCTGATTCAACTATTCAAGGCCTAAGGTTTTATAAATATACCACTGCAATTAGCAAGTTTACAGAGACATGACAATCCACTCCAGAGTGAAGTACTAGAGAATGTACTGATCTTTTGTTCCATGCTGTTATCAATCACTCACTCTCACTTCTTCCTTACTCATTGTCAACTCCACAGTGTATGAATCTTTCATTTTCAAAGGTGCTCATAGTTCCTAATACATAAGAATATTATGTCTATTAGGGAAAAGTTCTACTTCAGCTTCATAGATGAATAGGACAAAATCCACTCCAAACAAAAAAGTCTATAACAACTATATTCATCGTATACAGCTTACATTAGGCCTTTATTATATACCAATATCTAAAAAAAGCCCAGTTACTTTCTGAATTCTCTCTAATTTGTCCACATCTTTCTAAAGTGTGGCATCCAGAATTGAGCACAGTATTCCAGGTGAGTCCTCACCAGTGCTAAGCAGAACACTACTATTTCCTACATATGTCACTTCTGTTAATGCACTCCAAAAACATTAGCTTTTTTGCAACCACATCATATTGACTCACTCAATTTGTGATCCACTATAACCCTCAGAACCATTTTAGCAGCACAGCTGCGTAGTCACTTATTCTCCATTTTGTAATTGTGCATTTGATTTTTCATTCCTAAAGCTAGGACTTTGCACTTGTCTTTGCTGAATTTCATCTTGTCAAATTGAGACCAATTCTCCAATTTCTCAAAGTCATTTTGAATTCTAATCCTGTTCTCCCAAGGGCTTGCAAGCCCTCCCAGCTTGGTTAGTCTTTCAACAAGGTCTGCATCCACATCATAGTAATTTAATCTAGATCACATTTCCATAGTTTGCTTCTGAGACTGTTGTGTGGGACTGTGCGAAAAGCCTTATTTAAAAAAAAAAATCAAGATGTCACATCTCCTGATTCTGCCTTATCCACTAGGCTATTAACCCTGCCAAAAGAAGGAAATTAGGTTGGTGTGACATTATCTGTACTTGACAAATCCACATTAGCTATTATTTGTAAACCCTTTTATCTTTCAGATGCTTACAAATTGATTGTTTAATAGTTTTTCCAGTATTTTTCCAGGTATTGAAGTCAGGCTGACTGGTCTATAGTTTCCCAAGTCCCCTCTGTCCCCTTTTTCGAGATGAGCAAATGTAGGGCCATTCTTCAGTCCTCTGAAACCTCACCTGTCCTCCATGATTTCTTGAAGATAATTGCTAACGGTTCTCAGATTGTTTCAACTAATCCCTTTAATACCTTAGGGTTAATATCATCAGGCTCTGCTGACTTGAATACTTCTAGTTTATCTAGATATTCTTTAATGTGTTCTTTTCCTATTTTGACGTGTTCCTTCTCCCTTGTTGTTAATATAAATTGTATTAAGTATCTAATTGCAATTTACCTTGTTGGCAAAGACTGAAACAAAATAGGGCATTAGACTTTCTTGATGTATTCCATTTTTCACTCTCCTTCCCTGCTAAGAAGACTGACTTTTTTCCTTCATATTGCTCTTGATCTTAATAGGATAAGAAGAGATTCTGTAAATATCTTTTAGGTCCCTTGCTAGATGTAACTCATTTTGTACCTTAGCCTGATTTTGTCCCTACCTGTGTGTGCTATTCTTTTGTACTCTGTAGTAATTTGTCCATGTTTCCACTTTTTGGAGGATACCTTTTTGATTTTCTGATAATTAAAGAGCTCCTGAAAGTTTAATAGCATCATAAAACAAAGATTTTTGGTTCTAGAGATGGCTCTCATTATCCCAAATCCTGCTACATTCCACTGAATTGTTTTATCCCAATTACACATCAATTGATTACTGCAGAGAGTATTGTTTTATTAAACTGAAGGCTATTCCACAAAAATTTATGATGTGTATTATAGTGAGCGGAAACTTGTCACTTTTAATAAATGGAAGTCACATATTAAGTAAGGGGAAGGCTCTGATGGAAAACCTACAAGTACTCAACTAATCATGAAAGTAATTAAACACGATGTGTGTGATGTAAATCCATTGAAATTTGAGTGTGATTAATTAGACAAAACAAGAATACGTTAACTTTGATTTTAAATTGTTTTGGTTAAATATATAGTATACATAGATTGAGCTTAGTATAGCAAACCACAGCTAGCCTCTCCAGCCCCTGGGACCTTTGCCCTATGTATATTAATGATAAACAGGATGACCAGATATTCCCTCCTGCCCTATGCAATCTTCAGAAGGAGATAATGGAATAGAGTAAGATCCACAAAGGTACTTAGATACCTAAGTCTCAGTTTTAGGCTCCACTGTGATTCACAAAACTCCCACTGAACCCTGTAGATGCCTAAACTCACTCAGCCCCTAATTCTTCAGAGTAAAATTTCTCTAGGCAGCTCTGTTCTGGTCTCTGAGCATGTGGACTGCTGCCTCACTCTAGGCATTCAGATGCCTATCTCTGGCCTAAGCCCCAGAGCAATTAAACTGGAGGAAAATAGCTGTTCATTTGCCTACGTCATGCGCAGCAGGAATTTCCTGGGTACCACTGCCATATACAGAAATGTGGGCACACAGTCCCACAAACACCTTAAGAACACCTCTTCTAGTTTGAGACTGATCATACCCAGTGCTGTTCTGAAAAACAATCAAAGAGTGGGGGGGCACTGGTGATCTCTGAAGATCTTTGGAGGGGGCATGTCAACACAGAACAGAAGGAAGGCAGTCTGTACCTGTCCCTCCTCACTCCATCCAGGATACATCTCTTGGTCCAAGGCCTGTGGGAATGATGGGAACAGAGTTGGGAGGTGATTTATAGGGCTGCAGTTCAAATCTGAACTGCCAAGTGAACCAATAGTGTTTGGTCTAGTTCCAGCTCTAACAGATCTCCTTTCCTCAACAGTGTTGTTTGCATAACACGCTCAAAACAAACTCAACAAGATTCACAGAGTTAAGCTATCAAACAAGAAAGGTCAGGGCCTCAGCACTCCATATTAAATTACT
Source organism: Dermatemys mawii (assembly GCA_007922305.1). Classification (NCBI taxonomy): domain Eukaryota; kingdom Metazoa; phylum Chordata; order Testudines; family Dermatemydidae; genus Dermatemys; species Dermatemys mawii. The sequence goes on from ML677362.1 coordinate 13,613,744, forward strand.
GTGGGCAGCATTGGTAGTGATGACCTTTTTCTCTTAAGTAAGGTCTACAGATGGACCTGGGTGTTTTCATCTCATTGTGCACCCATCTACACATGCAATTCCCATTTCACTACCTATAGTTACTATAGATGCATTAATCTTTTTCCTTCTGTCTCTGAACTTCCTCCACTTAGACTCTTCTTTCTTGATGCATGACAACTGGAAGCACTTTAAAGCATGATTAATGCTGCAGCAGAATTTCACTTTACTGGCAAATCACAGCTACCTACAATTTGTGGCTGAGGAGACATATTCCACACTAGAGGATCTGTCTGAAACCCTTTGGAATTGCAGGACTGAAATTAGTCCTTGTCTTTTGTGTTTTGGAGTAGGAAGAAGTGTCTTTTTTAAAATAAAAAAATTAAAGCCAAACCGGTGTTTAAACGTAATACTTTTGTATGGAGCCTGACTGATGTTTCTATGGCTGACAGTCTCTGTTCACAGAACAGCTACAGTATCAACATGATCAGTGCAAACTTCCCCTGCCCTCCACTTTGACATACCATACCAGTTCATTCTATTGTCTCTGCCAGTAAGGATATTCATTAGTACCAAATGTGTTTGAGGGGGACACTTGACTACTGGGCTCTCAGGTGGGACCACTAATCTCATTTCATGTAAACAAAACCGCAGGCAAAATTTACAGGGTGCTGCACAACACAGAAGTTGGCCATGAATAGTACTAAGAGGGAGCAGTGGAATCTGGTAACTTAAAATAAAAAAATGGCTGAGTCATACTGATAAATCAAACTACATCCAGAAGTAATGTAGAACAGAAACAGTAGGTAGAGCTCATTCTCCAGGTATTTCTGGTGGAAGGCAATTTGAGAAAGCTTGTCTGATTTGGGATGAAGGAGCCCAGAAGCATTAAAAAGACTATGTACGTTATACTTTATATCCTATTATAAATAATGCATGAAGTACAGTGTTTGCAATAATGCCAACAATAAAGCCAGGAGGGATATTAAAATTTTGCATTTACTTGGCTGGACCCACCCCCCACCCCAATCTCACCTTCTTCACTTGTTCTTTTTAAACATGAGGGAAATTCAAGGCCACCCCTAAAACACATCAGCTCTTAATGCACATGAGGGTCAGGTAACACCGGGAACAGCTTCCATGCTTATCCGCCAAATAATGGCCTGCACATTGGCTGCCAGAGTCAGTACAACTATCGGTTACTACAAATCTGAACCAGATTTGAACTGGCAAGTGGAGAAAGGGTCAAATTTTGCTCTCACCCACAAAACACTGAGGTAAATTCCCTAAACCATGCAACCTCACTGAGTTCCAATCCTGAAAAACACCCAAACATGCAGGAAGGCACCTAGCTGTGAATATATTGCTAAAAGGCAACTTTTTTTGGACCAGGAGAAAAATAGCCAGCTAAAAAGTTATAGGTTGGCCCATCTGTTAATGACCTAAATAGAAATAGCACAAAACATGCAGAGTTCAGAGGGATGGAGGAGGAACAGAGTGGAGGGGGCAGGGAAGCAACAAACAAACAAAAAACCCACCTATAAAAGGTTTGTTCTTTGGATATTTAACATAAAATTATTCTTGAATTACTCTTATTTCTTCAGTTACTCCCCCTCTTATCAAAAGCTGCTAAAAATATTCTAGTATTCTTTTAGTAAATGAGCTATATAATTTTATGGTTGATGTACAAGTATTTTCCTCTATTTTTATAGTATTTTACATTAAATTACTAACATACTTAATGATCAATATATCTAATGCTTTTAAATACACATGGAGCTCCCCACCCCTCCTGCTCACTACCCCAGTATGTGGTTGTTCAAAATAAGGTAAGTCTGCCTTTTCGCTTTTTATACAGCTTTGGGGGACTGGGACTGAGTTTTCCCAGTATCTTCTATGTTGTGTGCCTGTGTCTATTCACCTCAGACCAGACCCACTCAGACAAACCAACAGAACAGTTTTATATGGTAAGGAAACAGACCAGGATTACAGTCCAGCAGCCTCCTCTCACAACTTCAGGGCTAAAACGTGAACCTCTGGCTAGAACGGAAGAGGGTACTCCTAGACAGGAACCAGGGAGTTCTCCCAACATGCAGCACAAGAGCAGTGCATGGCTCTGGCATTTGGGGATGCTGGCCTGAGTGCCGGAAACTCCCCCACTGCCCGGATTTTGGCTCTGCCCCCTTCTTTGCCCCAAGACCCCACATCCATTCGGCTTCCTTCCATGAGGCCCTGCCCATGCTTCACTGTTGCCACTCCCCAGGCCCCACTTATGCTTGGCCCCCCTTCCCCCGCCAACTCCCTCCAATCCTCCACTCTCTCTCCTCCATGGTCCCTGCCAAGTCCTTCTACTCCTCATCCCCCAAATGGTGGGCACCTCAGGAGAGAAGAGGAGGAAACTGGGACTCCGTGCGCTGTGGGGACCTTGCGGGAGGTGGGCATTGAGGGAGTCAGGACACAGAAAGCAGTGGGGCCATGGGGGAGAAGAGGTGGAGGGACTCAGTAAGAAGCAGTAAGCATCTCAGTGGAGGGATAGAGCAGGGATCGGAAGAATGGAGCACAGATAGGGCAATGTGGGGGCGGGGGGAAGCAGGAGGGACTTGAGGGGCGGGGGGCGAGTGCAGGCAGGGCCACCACAGCCTAGGCATCTGTGGTTGCAAAGGCGGTGGGTTGGCAGCTGCACCACAGGGGAGGTTTAGCTTCCCCTGGCTTATTATATCCATTGCCTATGATGCAGCAGTCTGTGGTGCACAACATGCAGTTCTCACAACTACTGCTGCAACACAGTGGACCTTGTGCTACACTCACACACCAACATTTGGCAGATATCTGCTGCCACATGATCTGTAGTAACAAGTTACAGAAATATCTATGTTACTAACTGAAGCTTGCTGCGAAGCAATCTGCCCATTTCCATATTCACAGATGTGCATAAGGAGCTCTACTGAATCAAATATGCACAGACAGAGTTTAGGGGTATTCAAATTTTGGAGTTTGGTTTGGGCCCATATTTAGTGCATATATATCAATTATGTTTGTCTATGCATGTGTATATTTTTTAATGAAAAACACGTTTGCCCTCTCCATCTTCACAGCCTCTTTGGCCAGGGTCTCACAACTCTGCACTGGAAAACAAGAGTGTCTCATCTGATCCCATCTTTCAGAGACGGCCTTGATCTTCTAAAGTATTGAGTGTTCTCTCCCCGCAGCCTCCCAGGGCTTAACATTCAATTTCCCACTGATTTCCATTGGAACTGTTGTCATTCTGCTCCCAGAAGGAGATGCTTAGCCCTAACTGAACTGATTAACTGATTTGACAGATTCTTTTCATAAAGTACCCTCTTGCTTCCCATTTCTATCATAATGGGCAAAACAACCATAAAGTGCTTGCATATAGACTTATTTGAAGGAATTTGTTTCATTGCAATAGGTGACTGATTAGAAAAATGATTACTCTTGCTTTTTATGTACTAATGGAAAGAAAGCCAAATAGCTGTATGTTATCCACATCCAAGAAGTTCTTGTTCCTTATAACATGGAAGTTGGGAAGTAAGGTCGAAGAGTTTCATTTTGGCTCTCAAGTTTTGCAAAAATTTACAATATTTAGGTTTGTCTTATTTAACATTTGTCTGCCCATACTTTGGATTGATAGGAATGTCTAATGTATCCAGAATGCATGGGCCTAGTTTGGTAGAGAATAACCAGATGGCGTTCTACATCTACTCTGCACAGGTGAGAATGACAATACAAGTGTAAGAGAGACAAGCTATCTAATATCTTGGGACTGACACAGGTGCAACACCACTGCATATACTCATGTAAGAATGTAGAGAAAAAAATCAGATGCCAGGTCTTTTGTGGTCACACCAATATAAGCTATAGGGCTAGAACAAAATAAAAAACTGAAATCTACAAATGCTCACTTGCATGCGCTGCATATATTATGCATTTAGCTAAGTCTATGTTACAGTCATTAATTTGTGCCATACTGGAGGAATTTTAGAGCTGAACTGAATTTCAGATAAATATCATTTGTATGTAATTTGTCCGTGGGATAGATGAATATAGGATCAAGTAAATGCATAGAGATCTCAGTAAAATACTAGATTGTCATAGAAAATATTGTCAGAATTTGGCTCAACCAATATGTTGGATTCATAAATATCTGACTTTTCATTATATATGGGTTTTTCAAACTTACTCATGATGGTCTGTAGCGTTCACCTTCAAGTGGCCCCTCTGATTTTAGTTGGACTACTCATAGAGTTAGGTTCTACTTCTTATGAGTGAGAGTGGTAGAATCTGGTACTATATAAAAAATATGAAATCTTGATTTAAAAGAGTCAAACTGAAGTGATTCCAAAATTTCCCCTTATGTGATTGCTCTCAATCCCATTTTGGTGTCCAGCAATCACAAAAGGTGAAACAACCTTATGCAGGGGACCAGCAGAAGCCCAGTACATCAATTAAATTCCACTTAAATCCTCAAAATACTGCTTAATGGGTTTTAAGTGATGCATATGCCTTGTGCTAGCAATCAGCAGACATGCCAATTTCATCCTAAATGATTATCTGCTGGCTCTGGGTTAATAGAAGCGTTCATTTGGAAATCAAATATCCTCTCACATGAATGTGTTAGGCCTTCCAAATGAGGGATGATAATGTCAAGAAAAAAAACCCTAATTTTGGCTTTTTATGGATGTGATTACCTTTGGGTTTTGATGAGCCTTGTTATTACTAGCTATCCTCCACTGACATAGTCCATGACAACTGTTAATGGCACAGTTCTACTACTGCTATGCTAGATGCCTAAACTAGTTATAGAAGTTAGCGTAAATAAGAATCAGACCCCTTTTCACTGCTCTGGCAATGTGAAGAGGCCTTAATGAAAATAAAAATCAGGCCCAATATTTTTTGAATTTATACAAGTACAGAAAAACCAAGCAACAGTATAAAGGAAAACAACAGAACACTTATATTTAAACAGCAACCAAGCCAAAACTAAGCAGACACTGGCCCACTAAGCACATGGAAAAAGCCACAGCCATGAGGGTTAAAAGGTGGTTAATTTTTCACACTACTGAACTGTATTACTTGGTTCATACTTTAAACCATACTGTTTTGCCTGCTTTCTTCATGTTCCCAGATACCTGCACTGAACGATCACCCCATTCGTATTTCATCTTGGCTGTCGGAACAGTCCTTTTTGATATTAAAATGACAGATATGAAAGTGGAAAATGTGAGGACATACGTACATGGAAAGTCCATAGTTTATAGCAATAACCATGTGGTTCATTGTGCGTTGTTATCTGTTTATTTTTGAAATAAAAACTCTTTTGAAGAACACCTTGTATTCTGAAGCTACTTCTACTATATGATGAATCTCGTGTCATTTTTAGTGAGATCACACTAATTTGGTGTGGTGACATCTTATTGAGTCACTTGTCTCAATAAAAACTCATATTGTTTAAAGTACATGTGAAAAATGGCTCATTCACTGACAAATCTGGAGACCAGAAGTCCTTTATTAATCGACAGAAAAAATAAAGCATCAGTAGTAGTATTTTAAAATACTTGCACTGTCTCATTGCTGACTAGGAAAGACCCCTTGAAGCAATGAAAGAGTAGTTCATTATATCCTGACCCCCGCTGCTGAGACTACTAATAATGGTGTCAATTAGTTGTGATGTGCACACTTGCTCACTAGAAATTGGCTTGAGACTAACTGATTTCATATAATCCCCTAACAGCAATGAGCCAGACTTTACTCTTAATTAGTAAATTTGGAGTAACTGTTTAAATTAATAGCTACCCTGAATTTACACCATTGTAGCTGTAATCAATCTGACCCAAATTACTTTTAATCACTAGCAGCCTAGGATGAAAACTGATCTAGAGATGGCACAAAATTCTTCAAATAAAACAAATCACACTTTGGTCTCAGGGTAAACCATACAGATAGTGATGCATATTATTAGCAGTGCTCCTTTTTTGACACAGACTGTTTTGATCTTGGGGTATCTAGTTAGATTTTTGCCATATTTTACCTTGGCATGCTTTGGATTCTGTTTTGGGGATGCAGTGGGGCAGTTGCCCCACTCCTGCAGAAACGGGTTAGAACAGCCCTGCAGAGGGTTGTGGTTGGGGGAAGCAGCAAACTTAAAGCTGATTAGAATAGCAGCCACAGCTGTGGCTGGGTCAGTTAGGGCCTAGCTGGCCCTTATTAGGGGGTTGTGGCCAGGCACTATGAAAACGGTCCCCCTCTAGCTTTAGAAGGAGATGGACCTAGTTGACTGAAGGAGTGAAGGGTACTGAGGCTAGAACATTGCTGGGGAAGGGGCAAGCTGAGCTCAGGCCTGGTGACTTCCCAGACTGCGGCCTGACAGAAAGGCCTGAAAGATACTGGGCTGCAGGGAAAGGCAGCAGATCCAAAAAAAACCCTTGCCTATGACGAATGGCTTTTACGCTGCAGTCTGCTCCAGGGAGCGGGGGCTTAAAGATGACTGGCAGTAGCCCTAGACTGAGAAAGGTGCGGATAGAAGGTTGGGACTCCTCTGGGGAGGGGAGACCCACTGAGATTGGGAGTATTGCCAGGGGGCAGCACTCCAGATCGAGGGACACTGGGGTCTGAGGGACACAGGGGCCAATGATGGCAAGATACCGACTGGCAGAGGGTGCTCCAGAGCTGGTGAAAAGCTCATTCCTAGACAGCCAGTTGGAGGTGCCACAGGGTGAGTCATCGTGCTGCTATGGGGATTATGAAAACAATCTCACTGCACATCCCATTCGAAATTCAGAATGTAACATTTATGAAAGTCTTAAACTATTCTCCCACCCTTGTTGACAGAACATTCTCAGACAAATTTTATTCGGCTTGCACTCGCTGCCATACTTCACCAGAACTAAGCGGGTTTCCACTGCTGTACTGTGGACAACACACATGAGAGTTTCAAAAACATATTCTAGAAACCATTGTCTTGTCTCTTGCAGGTTGTGATGATCTGGGTCTGTCTGTACAACTTATTACTTCTGCGTGAGATTATGAACTCTATGTATCTTTATCAGACTTTATCAGTGAATATGGGCACTAGTTGTCTTTGGTTGTCTCTGCTTCTATTTTGGACTGAAAATCCAAGACCCATTGACACAGAGCTGACAATAGAGGGTTGTTAACTCAGGATGGTTCTCTATTCAAATACAAACACCACAGCCCCAGGCAGGCAAACTTTTTGGCCCAAGGGCCACATTGGGTTCTGAAACTGTATGGAGGATCAGTTGGGCTGTGCCTCCCCAAACAGCCTGCATGCTTTATTTTGCTGCTGGACATGCTGTACCACTTCTAAGCATAATTAGAAGATTTCACACTACAGGTATATAAATTCACCATGTTTAATCAGAGACTGGATGATCCAACATGGCTTTTCAGCATTATGGCTGGGAAGCAGATATTGTTTAACTCAGGCTTTCAGTCTCCCTTACAAAATGTTCACCAATTAAACTGTAATGAATTTTTAGCAACAATAATACTGCTTCAAATCCAATCAAAGAGACTGGAAGTATTTTTAGATTTGGTCCTTACTTCATCTCACTCTTAGTAAAAGGGGGATATTTTACTCTTAACATATTGATGGAAAAGTTTCCAAAGTTAGTGATACTGAGACACTGCAACCATCTATGCAGAAGAGTCATACACTTATTTATTGATCCTCCAGATATCCTACAAGCAGGCTCCATGGAGTCTAGAATTCTTCCCTAGGGATCTTCGCTAGATGAAATATTCAGACTGCTTACATTATTTTAAAAAGAATTCACTGGCTTTCAGCAATGATTTTAGAGCTGTGCTGCTTAGTCACCTCATGGCCTTCGCCCCTTGAAGGTATATGAATTCCAGAGGAGTCTCCATCACCTCTTACAGTCTTCCAAGTAAGAAAAGTTAGTCTCATTTGTTTGTTTCTTTTTTAAAAAGACACCCCTTTCAGAAAAATCTTAATGTGTACCTTTTTTAATGACACACTCTGCCTGGAAGTTATGCAAGAGAGTGAAGCTTATTTCAAGGTCTCATTGAAGTCCTGTGGGTGAAATCCTGGCCTCACTACTAGAGTCCATGGCAAAACTCCCATTGACTTCAGTGGGGCCAGGATTTTGCCCTGAGTGCTTACTACAAATCTTTATCACACAGTCACCAATGACTTGTTTATATAGTCAGTAAGCCTTCGGTGCACTACATATCATTAGGAGTTTGGACTAAGAAATATCATTTTAGTTTTATCAAATCAAATGGTAAAACTAGTAGACATTTTTACTAATGTCTTGTCTTTTACTTACAAGACATTAGTAAAAAGCAAACTAAGTCTTTAGATTTAAGAGGATACCCATCTTTGAATGTTGAGACATTCCTCAAAAGCCAAACAACTTAACAGCTTTAATAGAAGTGGCAACTGATATGACTATTTTCTATTTATTCCTGGAATAGAGTTTGCAAAACAAATGTACTTTTACAAAAAAGATTCTATAAGGAGAAAAGTGCTGATCCTTCACTGACTGAAGTCTTTTCAATGGTTTCCCAATGCTTGGGAGGCACTCCCTTCACAAAACAGGAAAAATACAGGAAAAATTTTCCAGCAGGAAAAATACCAATCTGACCATAACATTACTCAAATTACATGCCACACCTGTGAGGTGCTGAGCACCTTAAACAGCTAAGGAAGACTGTAATGGGGCACACTCACCTCTCACAAATGCCTCGCTTGACCAAGTGTGTGCCTACACTCTCTCTCTGTGGTGTGTCTTTGGTGAGTCAGCCCTCTGGCTGAGTCACATACAGTGTCTGTGTGATGAAAACAAAGCAAAACTCCTTACAGGGTAGAAGTCCAACAGGGGTCTCTCTCAGTGGCCTCTGTAATGTCTCCCACAAGTTGTTCCTGCTCTGGACAGAGCTGTGCCCCTGGGTTCCCTCCCTGGGGACAAAGTCTTTGCCTACTTAAGGCCTTTTCAGGCATGGCTCTCCAATTGTGCCACTGCAGTTCAGTTCCCAGTGGGTGCCCTCACCCTGGATGGGCCATGAAGGGGGAATAAAGGTACTTTTGCCCTGAACTGTGACAGTTTGCTGATCTCATTCAGATTTTAAATATGAGACTCCCAAAGCATTTTAAAATGAGAACTCAGTATTTTTAACCATCAAGTAAAGCCTCTATGCATTTTGGTGTATGACAGTTATGAACTCTTTTGGCACTGCCATCTTACTTCAACAGTATCATGCAAGAAGTCTGAATAATAGGAGAATTTGGGCTCCAGTCTCTTTAATGTCAGTATAAATCTCTGGTTCTAATTCTTTTTGGCATTACTCTAGTTTTATAGTGGCAATCACATTCCAGCTCTGCATTTTTGTCACTTCGGGCACCTTCCCTAGAAGAACTTGAATATTAGAACCTGAAACAATGATAGGAATGGCCAATGCAATCAGAATAATGTATCTATCTAGGCTCTTGATGAAACAAAGGACAAATCTAAGGGACTCTCCACACCTAACCAAAGGCACTCATCCAATGACCCATTTAGACAGCAATAGAAATGTTAATTGACAAGGGCTAAGTTGATCACATTCATACACAAACCCTAAGGTCTAGTGATTAAAAAAAAAAGCAAGTACGGGAGACTAACATTTTTTCTTACTATTCCATTGCTAAACTTGTCTGTTCAAGTATTTACTAGCATAGAATACCATATTGGTCTCAGTGTTTAGACTCTACTTTGAGGTCTTTCTAATTAAGGAAAATTTCTGTGAAACAGAAAATAAACAATACAGTGTTGAAATGGGGAGTCCATAGCAGAAGTAAGGTTTAAACACTCCTGGATTTGGTGAAGATTAGAAAGATGGATGTACCTTAATGGTTTGAATGGTTAGGGATCTCTCTCTCTTGCTACAGTATCCAACAATCTGGGTACTTGAGAGCCTGGAACAAAATGAGCTATAAAAATAAGATCTCTGGTTTTGTTAAATGGAAAGGCTTGTTTTTGCAGCAGCAAGATGGTAATCAAGTGACTAAGTGAGGGTAAGTTGTCAGGCTACTTCCTCCTTAGATTCCCTTTTATTTTTGGAAGAGTCAGCCCAAAGATTACAGCATCAATACTGTCCATAGATAAGATTGTGGAGTAGTCTTAATGCCTGTGCCAAAAAGAGACCATTGTGTAGATTCTCAGTGCTTAACTGCTCTTATTAATTACTACTGTACTCACAATGCACAATTAACTCCCTCCATATAAGAAAGGACAGCACTGGCTGGTGACTCCACAGCAATTCTCCCAGGACAGGACTCCCCTTCCTGAATGCCACCCTCAAACCTAGCCTCAGATGATATGTCCAGCACCTGTTGGTTTTTTTGATGGGGGTATACCAGATCCTCTGAGGCACCCTGCTGGAGGCCTCATGGTCCTGACACACCCCACCCCCCAAAAAGGCAGTGGAGTGGGTCCTCCAGGCTGCCTCGAGTGGCTGTGTCCCACACAACCGATCAGGGCCCAGCAGCCTAGCATAAGAAGAGCTGCAGGGCACAGGCGCCGACTTTCTAAGGGTGCTCAAACTCCAGCCCTGCCCCCATTCCACCCTTTCCTCCAAGGCCCTGCCCTGCTTCTTCCTGCCCCCACCCTCTCACCACAACATACTGCACCCTTGCTCTTCCCCTCCCCTCCTGCATGCCATGGTTGCAGTGGGCAGGAGGTGGGGTGTGGAGGAGAGAGGAGGTGCTGCAGGTGAGCGGCAAACACTGAGGGGACGGGGAGGAGAGCTGATGGGACTGCTGGTGTCTGCTCAGCACACACCATCTTTTCCCATGGGTATTCCAGCTCCGGAGCACCCACAGAGTCAGAGCCTATGCCCACTATAGCCTCTTGAATCCTCAGCTGTCACCTCTTTTGGTGAAAGACCTGTGTCTCTCACCCTCCTGACCAGGGGTTTTCCAGTCTGTTCAGTTCCCTGGCTACACTGCCCCAGCAGGGCAGATGACCTAAATTGGCCTGCTTTGCTTTCTCTTCAGAGGCTATAAACATTCTACCACACAGCCCCTTCTAAGCAAACGTATCAAGGTGAAAGCATTGCAGAGAAAAAACAAAGGTAACAGAAGAACCTAATAAGCTTGCCAGAGCTTACTCACCGCAACTCTTCAACCAGAGTTCTTGTTATTCAGTCTTTCAAACCCCACCAAGGGATTTCTATAGACACGAATTCTCAACAGCCTTGCTTAGAAAAAGAACTCCTCTACACAGGTTAGACATTCCTTTATACAGCCTGGTTGTTTGATCTGCAAAGATCCTGAATAGGTAACGAGCCAGACAATGGTTCTCTTCCTAGGGTGTAGCTTCTAACGGCTGGCTGAGTCAAGAGGTAGGAACTTGCATTCCGCCCCCCCGCGCCCCCCCCCCCACCCCCCCAACTCCCAGCAAGATATTTTAGCAAGCCCACTTGGCTTTGTCTGTCCTGAAGTTCCTTCTTGTCTGGCACATAAACATAGTCCTTTGATCATAACACTTCCCAAGGTTTACATTGGCCATGTCTCCCACATTGAGAGGAAATACAGTCCCACAATAATCCATGAACTTTACATTTATAACACCATGAACTTCAATGCTATTTAAACTTAATTCAATAAGCTCTCCCAAAGATATTGCAGGAAATTGCCATAACTGTCATCAGCCTCTACTTTACATCAGTATGTGATTCAGAAAGTACCATTTTTCTTGAAATTAAATATTGTTCTGAACCCTCATTATTTAAGCAGTTGACAGGGAAAATAAACTAGTCCCTCTTAAACTTGAACTGGAGGATAAAAACAGAATTTTTTAAAAAGGAATTAATGCAACGTGTCCTACTATGTTTATGTCCGTTAAACTGGCATCCATGTGTCTATGCCAAGAAGGCAGAATGTCTGAGCTACAATTCATCAGAACTGTAGAACCTTGGATGAAAGAGATCCCATCTGCTTATTAATTCTGTAAGATCCCAGGTGCAAGATTCAAATGAAATACTCCCACATTCTTCTGTTTTACCACTGATGAGCTGGATAATGGCCTACGAGTTCCTTCCTCTTTGGAAAATTTGATAAAATATTCAGATCATGGTCTAGTTAAGCTAAACACCATAAGGCCCAGGACTAAATTTCCTTTTAGTGAGGTAATTGTTGATGTTGTGCATTTTTCAGTACATTCCCTAAGAGAAGGAGCAGCAACTTTTGCAGAACATGTAGGTGTCCCAAGATATGTAGACAGTGCTGTAATCTGCTTGTAGCAGGGTCATCTACAACTTAAGTACCCTCATGGCCGGAGGTCACTCTATGGTCCCCTGCCTCTGCTTTCGTCCTCTTCAGAACTCCTTAAATAAAATAGTCCAAAGGAAATTAACACACCTCCCCACCTGGGGTTCACTTTATTCAGTCCTCAAATATGCACCGGCCCTCCACGTCCCAACCCCAGTTCAGTATCCCTCTGCTTTAGTTGGAAGGTATCTAGCTCTCTTTCCCAGAGCTGGGGCACAATTCAATGTCTCTGCAAGAGCCAGTCTTGCTCCCTGCAGCTGATGACTAGCTACTACTTCTCAGGCTTTTGTTTGCTTGAGCACTGCCCCCCTTACTGCAGCCATCTGCTGCCCTTCATAGGAAATTTCCTGATCCCACTTAGGTGGGGCTCTCCAGTGCCTAGGGCTGTGGTCCCCAAACTTGAGAGTAGTGCCCCTCTTCTCTCTGTCTATGTCCTCCCAGAGCCAGAAGCAGGGCCACGGCCTGTGGGGGCAGGGAGGGATGTGGACAGGGGTACGTGAGGGCGAGAGTGAGGCTGCAACTGGGGATGGGTCGGGGGCCATGAGTGAAGCCATTACAGGGGCAGGGCCAGGAGCAGAGCTGCTGCCAGGACGGGGTGGCGGCTGGCATCTGGGCTCCTGGCCACGTGCAGAGCTGCACTGAGGCCGGGGACACGGACCAGTGCGGAGCCAGGTGCAAAGTCTGTGGCTGGGGACAAAGCCAGAGCAGAGCTGGGTATGGTGTGGGGTTGGATGTCGCCTCCTCCCTGTCCCTTGTGGCTCACGGCATCCCCCAAATGTTTCTCTATTCTCCTAGGCAGTGCGAGGGAGTATTGTACCATGGGTACTGTGCTATATAATTGGTTATATACAGTGTATGTTTTATAGTAAAAATTAAGATAACAAAATACACAAATAGAATAATGGATACTAGTATTAACCATTTTCTTTTTATTCATGCCTTGCAAGTAACAGACAGGATCTTGTCTGTGTCTATGTTAATTAAATTAAAGAAATTTCGAAGGCCTAAGCCCCAATGTAGGAAAAAATAGTTGCCAGTTTTAGTAAGGCCTAATTTACAAAGCCTTTTTTGTTTAATATAAAATACTGCTATTTATTACCTTTTTAATGTCTCTGTAAAGAACTATTTGTGGGAATGAGGAATGCATGTATCAGGAAAAGATAAGGTATGAAGGCCATTGCTGAAGCCAGATGGCCAAGGGAGGAAGAATAAAAAGACGGAAGAGACTAAGGGTAGGTCTTCACTATCCGCCGGATCAGCAGGTAGCGATCGATCGCTAGCAGTGCCCCCGTCGACTCTGGAACTCCAGCTCGCTGAGAGGCGCAAGCTGGAGTTGATGGGAGACTGCGCCACCACCCGCCACCGCCATATTCACGTAGCTAAAGTTGCGTATCTTTGGTCAATCCCTCCCCCAGCATAGACCAGCCCTTAAAGATGCCAGTGAACCATCAACACGCATCCATGGTTGAGAAGGGACAGACTGACGACCCTGAGGTGAAGGCTGGCACCATTAAAACATAAGATAATTAATTAAATCAAAACCAGACAGAGTGACCCTCTCGGAGGTGTTTTGGGCCATCAAAACATACCCACTGAGGAGTAATTAGTGAATGGACTTCAATGGAGAAGAAGAAATATAAGAAGAGGGTGCTTTGCCATGTGGCTTTGGGTTCATCTTGCCGCTACTCCAGGGGCATCGGATCACAGCCGACAGAGCCCGGCTCCCCTCTGAGACCAGTCTGGCTGGCCATTAGATTGATCCAGAGTTTGGACTGGTAACTATTAACATCAACTGGCAGGACTATGTGCATGGTACGTGTGTGTATGTGTGACTAAAAAGCATATACTAACTGTTGTATTCTCAATAAATGCAGCAAGTTGCCTTCTCCCCTATAAAAGATCTTATGTGCTTTGCATGGCATAACAGTTTGGTGGACCCTGGACTCGAGCAGGCCACGCTGGCTCATGAAAAAACGCCTTCCAGAGTCTCTTGGGGGCCTTCAGATACAAGTGTATAAAACTTAGTCTTCAGAAGCTCCCCGCACACTCTAGAGTGCAACATCTTCTTTGTAAAGAAATAAAGTGTCACTACCCATGACATTTGAGAAAAGGAGATTACTCTGAATTAATTAAATGATTCTCCTGCCTCATAATCAGGCCAATAACTTTAAGAAATAATGCTTAGAGGCACCTCTCTCCCCCTTCCAAGGGCAGGTAATCTAGGAAGGCTCAAAAGAGTCATATAGATTTTTTTTACTTAAATATGATCTGGCAAAACACTGAAGTATGTGCTTAACTTTAAGCACAAGGTTAAAAACCGTTAAGTAAGTAGGAGTTAAACATTAAGCATGCGTAAATTCTTTGCTAATATAGTTTGATAAAATAATATATTTGCTATTTCAGAGTTTTATTAATATTAAAATGTGGCCAAATATTGAGGTCTTTACTCAGGCAAAACTCTTACTGATTGACTGGATTACAGGATTTCTGAGTTCTGTCCTTAGCTTTCACTGACTCAGTGTGTGAATGTGGACAGGTTCCTTAAATTTCCTGTGCCTCCATTAATCTGACTGTCAAATGGGGATAATAAAATTTACATAGCATATGGGTATTTGACACTTAGATGTCTACACTACAGCCTATGTCACCCAAAGTTATGAATATTCCGCCCCGGAGCAATATACCTTACCCCAACATAAGTGTTCATGTGCACAGCACTATGTCAGCTGGAAAGCATCTCCTGCCAACAAAACCACCTCCGCAAGCAGCATAAACTTTCTTATGTTGATGGGAGAACTGAGCCAAAACCTAAGTTCCTCTCTCATTTTTAGCTCACTCAGGCAAGACTGCCATTTTAATTGACTTCCTACATGGCTTTGAAACAGTCTTAAAACTAATCAAACTGTATTAAAATGAAGTCTATAAAAATCCATCTCTGCCATAATAGCTACATATTGAGAGAATTAAAAATGCATTAATTTAATATTTAGATAAGTTTTGTATTCTGTTTTTTCCCAGTGCAAGTTTTAGAATAGAAACAGAATTCCAAATCATTTTTCTTTGACTTTCTAATTGGTTTGTGTTCTTTTGCTATGTTGCATTTTCCATGCCTGCTTACTCTCAATTCCCAAAGATTTTTTTTTAAAAAAAAGTTTCCTCAATTGCCATAATTAGTAATGTAATTTTATAATGAATTTGTTTGCTAGAATAAGTAACTCACTTCATTATACTGAACAAGAAAGCAATAATTCCTTTTCATGACAAATTATTAGTCCATTTAAATGCTCCTGACAGTAACTAATTGGAGCATTTCACTCTTGTACACCTATGCTTTTTATTTCTCTCTGGCTTGGTTAGTAGTTTTTAACATTAATATACATATTGAAGAGGGCATTAAAAAGGCTTATATTTGATGGAAACAGGATTATTAGTCCTGGAAAGAAACTCACAAAATAAAAATTCAAACCTATGCAAAATTTTGAACAAGTTTATTTGACTAGGTCCATGCCTCTTTTGTACTAAAATTCAATTAATATATTAAAACAAATGAGGTTAGCAATGAGATCATTCATGGAATGAGTTAATTTTAAGCAAATATTGATGGATACTATTGAAAAGTTAAATTCTGATTCTAAATGTGAATATTCACACTGATGCTTTATCCCATTAAAATCAATGGAGCTACTCGTGGTAGTTAAGGCTGTAAATGTTTTGTGGGTTTGAGGCCCAAGGTGGGTAATGGTATCAGAATCTGACCCAAAGGGGATCATAATTTATGGACTTCAGGCTATTCTGCTTGTTTAGTGAGAATACATTTCAGAGATCAGCATTCAGGATCCAAACTCAATTGCTACCTCCTCATACTGGCTTGAGCTGAACATGCTTAGGAATTGGAGGGAGAAAGCACTAGGCACTGTTCTCTAGAAACTATATTGCCTGACTCAGGGGAGGGAGTCACACATTAAATCCACTGCTAGAGGGAAGGTTACCATCACATGAAGCTTTTAAGTACATGTGTGAAATCTCAAATATGAGGAGATACTAAAGGAGAAAAAATAGTGGTTGACATTTAAAAAACTAACAATTTTTAAGCCCATCTTGTGACCCATGACTGTTTAACATTTGGGTTTACTGTAGTATCCCAATGCTAGCTCACTAGGAGTTTGGCCATAGCCCTTGCAGGTAGGCACCACCCTCTCAGGGCTGTGGTGTGTCAGACCATGCAATAGTCAGACTCCCTTCCAAATATTCTCTTCAGCACTGAGACACACTACCCACTGCAGGGGCATGAGGGTGATCAAGACTTGCTGCCTCTCTACTCTATTAATGAAATCTCCATGTTTTCCTAACGCAACGAGCTCTGTTGAAAATAGAGATAAGAGTAAGAGGAAATTGCTCGATATTGGTAGTAAAGTCATTTATTCTAACTGATTACGTTGCATGTCTTATGTTGTTATAATGTTTAGTAATCAATGGTAATTAGAAGCATATAACTAAGTCATTCCTAGCTGTGGGGAATCATGCACAATATGAACTATAAAAATAGGAACAGCTGTAGCAGTTGATATTCTGATTTTTTTAAAAGATGTGCACTGGAAATTGTATTATCTAAGATAAGAGAAAGGGAAATGTCTTTTGTTTTTAAGATAGTAAAAGCATAATCAGATTTGGGAATCCAAATGGTTTCAGTAGAATGGGACACTGTGCAGTGTGTGATAAGGGAAAAGATTATATGGTTTTATGAATTGTCCATAACTCAGTAAGCAGCCAAGAAACCAAGGAGACTTTAAGTTTTGCTGTAAGTGTGATTATTATTAACACTTAAATATGAATTTATAGCTCTAAGTCCATGAAACCTCACCTGGGAAATATGAAATAGGGAGAGGCCTTGACAAAATTCACTCATGACAGCCAATTTAGCCTTTGCATACCTAATACTTTTCTTATGTTACTTCTTTGTCTGTCAGACCTAGACGTTTCCTAACTCTTTTAAAACATGGAAAATGTTTTGGATTAGTTACTGTCCACACTTGAGAAAAAAGTGCCATACTATAAATGCAAAATTGACAATGTCCAAGGCCAAACATACCCTTGATGTGTTGCACTGAATCTTTGCAGGTCTTGCTACTCTATGTGGATGAAATAAACTTTATTCTCACCATAGAGGCACGTAGCAAGTTAGTATGAAAATAACATTGGTTTTGAGGTGTATCTCATGCACATTGGCTGGGCTCAACATCCCCACAAGTAATGTAAGTTTTCCCAAACTAATTATGATATGAGTAATTAGTCAAAACTCAGAGTCAAGTGCTTCTTTTGGAGTATAGACGTGACTCATGCTAAAGACAACCTCACTCTTCCTACAATAATTTGTGCCCTAGAACTTGTACCTACATTTTTGCTCATCACTGCCAAATTGCTAATGGAAATCATGTAGATTTAAGTACCCAGTGTTTACATTTATAGCTCAATGAGACTTGACATATATGGGTAAAAAACATTTAGAGATATAATAGTTATTGTAATAAGTTTTGGAAAGGATTTTAAGATTTGTGCTTCAGAGTTTAAGTCAATCTTAATTAGATATTTTAGAGACGACAATGTAGGAAGCAGGTTCCTCTCCTGCACGCCCCCGTCTGCCTATTGTGGGGTTCTTGCACATTCCTCTGACATATCTGCTACTTATACTATGATCATAGTTGGAGACAATATTCTGAGCTACACAGATCTCAGCATGGCAGTTCCTATGTATCTTTGTCAGCTGTGATGATCGTAGCTTTATATAAAAGTTCCATTTCAAGTGGCCTGGGTCACTTCTTGGCCCAGACAGCAATAGTTCAAATCAAGTCAGCAAGAGAAAGACAGTCTATAAACATAACTTAAAAAGAGTCAAAAGTCCCTTAATCCTCAGGCCTTTGTCACTGTTTATCTCCCTTGCCTCTCCAAGGGGCTTACTAGCCTCACAGAGACAATTTGATGCTAATTGCACTCACTAGCTAGCAGAGAGTTATTGCTCCTTAGCCATTCCAGCCTCTTCTGCCCTTTCCTCTTTATAATTGGCTTTCTCTCATTCGTCACTGCAGCTATGGCCGTCTCTTTCCATAACTGGCATTTCTCATAGCTGCTTGGGGTGTGGCTAGTCTGGCAGTCCACAGGCAAGTCAGGTTCTTGACCCTTTCCTGCCTGTGTTTTGTAGATCCCATCACAATGTGGAAAAATGGAAGCAGAAGTTTTATGAGTGCAAGTTGTGCACAAGTAGGAGAAAACCAGGCCTCAGTTAACAATATATACCCTATAATATTAATTAAGCCTGACTTAAGGAAAATGTGTAATTGACTAACATACATTTCCTATTTAGTGAAATGTTTGACTGAATAATTTTTTTTAAAAAAATCAAGTTAACTTGCAGTGTCCACCCTGTTTAGCATGAACCTTATTCCTTTACCAGGTTTGGCCTTGCCTATGGTACTCAACTGAGTTATTTAAGACGTGGATCCATAGCTCACATTAAGAAGTTTAGAACAGTTTTAGGACAGAGTAACTGTATTACTGCATAATAATGGGATTTATGAGTGTCAACTGGTTATTTTTAACATAACTATTATGGAATGTTTCAGTTAATAAAGTTACATGATGGGTCTGGTCGGTATATCACATGATGTTAAAAGATATTTCTGTATATTCAGTGGGTTAAATCCTTATATTTTACTCATAGACTACCTTGAGTCCAGTGATATTAAATGGGATATAAAGTTGCGGTCTAATTTAAGAACCTTAGAATATGGCCCAAAAATTTTAGTATACAATTGTGTTGATTTTTTTCCCTTTGTGCGATATATTTTCACTGGACTTGTTAAGTACAACAATTACAGGCATATCTAACACTATAATTTTGTCTAAAACAATAAAATCCAATTAAACCTACTTCAAGATACCCATAACATTCTTCACAACTTTTCTAAACTGAGAGCAACTTCTCTTAGATAATTTCAGTCAGTTATTCTAATATAACCCTTCTGCCCGTCAGATTTGGCAGCAACAAGGGCCGGATTCAGTATCTAGCGGTTCCATTCCAATAATACAATGCAAAACAAGCTTGAGCCCCTACCCAGTGACCTGTGACAACCACATACCACCCTCTGGGCGCCTCTAAGAGGCAATACTTCCCCTTCCGCATGCACAGAGTCTGAGTGTACCAAAAGCCTTTTAATAACAGAGAGAAATAATGAAGCATTATATTGGGGAAACACCACAAACAGGATTCATAAAACAAACCATGAACCAGAAGGGCCCGCCCCCCAAGCAAATAGGCTGTGTCCTTTCCCTTGGTTCTTGAGTCCCGTAACCCCAAAAGTCACCCAAAGTCCCACAACCCCAAAAGTCCAACAACCCTAAAATCACCCAAAGTCCCAAAAGCCCAACAGCTCAAAAGTCTCTGTTCCTGGTCAGTGCAGAGTTCAAAAGTCCATCTGCAGAGTTTTACCTCCCAGCCTGAGTGGAAATGGGAGGGGGGGAACCTTACGTGGTTCAAGGCTGACTGCCCCGCCTCTGAATGGGGTTCTGCTGCAGGCCTTACCGCAAACCGCTCTGCCAGCTGTCTCACAAGCTGCTCCACTCTGTCAGCCTCTCCACCAGGTGCTCAGCAATATATCTTCAGGCCTCCCTACTTAACAGACCGCTCAGTGATTTGAGCTTATAGTAGGGGAGCCTTAGTGCAGGTGCACCACTGGGCCAAAAGTGAATTCAGCTCAGCAGACTCAAACTAAACTCCTAATAGAATCAAAATTTAGCTCTGACATTCTACAGTAAGAGAGAGGTAGGTAGGAGGTGCAGTTGGCATTTAGGGGTCTATACCCCAAGGTACAAAATACCTGTCCCCAGCCTCTCTCAATTTACCAAGTTTTGGAACCCATGCCCCTTGCCTAGCAAGTGCTACGTAGTTGAAGACGAGTCATAACATGCTAGGTACAGTTCTACTGTCCTTGATTCACATAACCAGGATAACAACTCTTTATTCATCCTGGTCCAATAACAAAGAGACTGGGGATCCCACAGCAGCCAAAGCAACCCTTTGGGCAAATAGTCCCATCATGCTAGGTGGGGTAGGTGAGCCCATGCAAATGAAATTAGTCCCAAAGTCCTTTTCCACCACTCACCACCAGATGTCAGAGCAGAGCCCGTTCTGACTCTGCTTACACTAAGTTAGAGAAATGATATTTTCATCTACAAAATAGCTTGTGTGTGTTTATCCTTACCCACTTAGAGGAGTAATCCTCCAATAGATTATGCAAAAGCACAGCCTCCTTGTGTTGATGTTTCACTAGGCAGATCTCTCAGATAGGTTATAAATCATGCAAAAGGTGATTTGCATGAAGAGACAGCAGGTGTGTAAAGAACAGATAACACTAGTGTGAGCAGGAGCTGGAAGCGTGCTTAACCAAAAATGCTTTGGCTGGCATCACTAGCCCTTAGAAGGCCTTATTGTCTGTGTTAAAGACATGACTGATGTAGTTCCAGCCCCTGTTCGTCATGTATCTAAAAAGTGATGATTTCCATCAACTCAAATATAAACACTTACACAAACAGTTGTGGAGAACCCTCTGTATGGCTGATCTCTCTATAAAGTCCTATCATGGGGTGTAGCACCATGGCCACTTACGGCCTTCCATATGCACCTCTTGGTTTGGATTGTCTCCCCTCTATTTCCCCTTCATTCTGGTCCCATAAGAACCACCCTCAGGCCACATCTACAATAATAAAAAGGCAGCAAGTCTCAGAACCTGGGTGAGCTGATGTAGGCTCACACCATAGGGCTAAAAATGACAGTGCAGGCACTCCTGTTTGGACCAGAGGCCAGGCTCTGAGACCCACTCATCTGGCCAGGTTTCAGAGACCCAGAGGGAACAGCTATAGTGCTGTTTTCAGCCCCAAAGCACAAGCCCTAATCAGTTGACCTCAGTTCTGAGACTTGGTACCATAGGCTTTGTTTTGTTTTCTCAGCATAGACCAGTGGCATAGCTAGGAGAGGAAATTTGAGTGGGACCCTTGGGCGGTAGGTATAATAAGCCAGGGAAGACTAAGTCTTCCCTGGCATAACTGCCACTGACCCATCACTGGACACCTGGGAAGTGATGGGCCCACCTCTTCCCCGATGCCCCCAATACCTGCTGCTACTGGGCAGGTAGTCATGGATTGAAGATGCGAGTGGCGGGTGGGGGTCACGCAGCTAGTGGGGGAGTGAAGAGGGACCCGGTGATCCAGCAGCAGGCAAGGGGGTCTTGCAGCCAGTGTGGGAGTAAAAAGGGATCCGACAAGCCAGCAGCAGGTGAGGGGGTCTCACGGCAGATGGAAGAGCAAAGAGGGATGCGGCAAACAGCAGACATTTGGGATCTTGCAGCAGGCAGGGAAGGGGGGGTCTCACTGTGAGTGGGGGCATGAGGAGGGACTTGGCAGCAGCAATGGCAAGGCTGAGCGTGGAGGCGGCTGAGTGGAGGCAGAGTGGGCATGGAGTCTGGGCACAGCCAAGGACAGAAGAGGCAGGACAGGGATCCCCCAGGGGAAGTTTCACCCGCCAGCCATGGTGGGCCTTGGCTTTCAGGCCAATGACAGTCTGTGCTAGCTGAGCTTCTCCCCCAATGCCATGTCCTCTTCCTAGCCCTGGTGCCCCCAGACACAGGGCTTCACCTGCCGAGCAGGGCACGCACATGCCTCACCTTCGGCAATCGCCACCAGCAGCTCCTCCTCCACCAGGCTCACCCCACCTCTCCTGCGGGGTGCCATGGTGCCTCCTCCTCGCCTCCTCCTCGAAGGGCCCAGACACGCTGCTGTGCATTGCTGAACCCGGCAGGGACCCAGCACAACTCCTCCACTACCCCTCTCACCTCTGAACAGCTGCTGGTGGGGGGCCCAACTCTTCCCCCTCCCGCAGCACAGGGGAAAGGGGAAATGCAGCAGCCTCCCCTCACTGTGCACAGGGTTGATTTCCCAACGCAAATGGCCCACACTGCATCCTGCGTAGGGGAAGGCCTACGCCCCGCACTCAGGGTGGTGGTTGCTGTTGCCGCCTTTTCAATCCTTCTCCTCCCTCTCGTTAGCAGCCCAATGGTACAGCCAGGCAGTGAAGGGTGGAGGCAGGGACGGGGGGTAGGGGGGTAGAATAGCTGGGTTGCTAATGTGTCTCTATGGGACCGCCGTCCTAGGCTATGCCCCAGCATAGATGTACCCTCCGTCTCCAGGGCCCTTCTAAAATCAGTCCTTTAATTCGTTCCTCACCAGTTCCTCTCAGGCTAGCAAGAGGGTTTGTACTCAACAGAATTCAAAAGTACAAGACAAACATGTTTTTCAGACCATCTTCCATGCTTTAACACCCACACTCCCAGGATTGAGCTGGCTAGAGCTTTGCAGGAACCAAACTCATTTCCCAGAGCTGTTTCTTCACCCAGCCATGCAACTGCCAGTTCCCTGAGTATGCCCAGCTCCCTGCCAGGCTGTCTATGTCTGGCAGTCTCAGCCACTCACACTCCTGCCTACGCCCTCCCCTGGCCCTTTATACTGGAACTGCTGATTTTTCTCAGGTGGGGCTCATCTTGAAATCAAGGCTAGCTTAGCCCCAGCCTCTCTAACCAATAGGCAAGACAGCTTGTTACATGGGGCTTAAGTAGTATTGAGGACCTAGTGTAGGTATCTTTCACTCTCGGGCAGGATATACAATAGTACTCAGCAATGACCTAACTGTGCCTCTGTTGAAGTCAATAGGAGTTTTACTATTAACTTCAGTAGGAATAGAGTTAGCCCAATACTTAGTATTTTTAAAAATCCCATGTTTAACATTTTTAATACATTTCCGCTTATGTCCATGTGATTGTATGCTTTCCACTGCTGTAAGTCAATCAAAAATGACAATATGGAACTAAATTGATTGTAAGACCTGATATTATATAACATATAATAACAATCCTTTTTTTTTTTTTGGAGTTGAAATACATTTATGTCTTATCACCACATCACCTGCCAACAACATCACTTATTATTAAAACAGCAAATTTTCCCATGAGCTACCTACCTTCTTCTACTTGGGGTAGCTGACTGCACCCTTTCTCCAAATGTAACACAGAACTCTTCCAAAATTTTCCAGCCTATGACAGTAATTTTTAACAACACTTAAAAAAATAAACTTTTTCTAAAGACAGATATAGAAAAGATAAATTCCAGAACCCTTTCCAATGCTGATATGCCTATTAATGCCATCTATTGGGGATCATACTATTATATTATAAAACAAGGAATAGATTGTCCTCTCCCTGATGCTCTCTATATGCATGCACAGTATGGAACATAGTCTGGTACTTGGAACAGGGGCGTACAAGCCAATCAACATCCAATTTTATTAACCTCATATTAGGGGAAGAGTAGAATAGCTGTGAGGCTTAATTAATTTATGATTTTTAAAGTGCTTTGATTTCTTTGCATGAAAGGTGGTTTCTAAACACCAAGAATTATTATTATCTCATTATATAAACATACTGTGCCTGATTTTCCACTCACAGCAGGTTTTACATTCATTTAACTCTTGACTCTTAATGGAATAACTCATGATTTCTTCCAGGATAAAAGAGGGAAGGATCCAGCTTACTGTTATGCTGGGGTATCATCAAAAGTAACTAAATATAAAGGCCCTAAAACACAAGCATCTCAAAATTGTAACAAGAAAAATTACTAACAGAGTATTCAGAAACATAAGACACTGGACTTTGATGTCGATATTTCTTTAGCTTCTGCAAACATAGATTTGTCAGGGGATATTTTTTGTATTCAAAGAATCACAGTACTGTCTCCAAACCTCCTTCCCCTCTTAAGAGATTAAGGGGGAGAATAGGATAAAACATACTGAATATGTGACAGATATTGAAATATAAAAATGAAAAATTGTAAGGGTAAGAGCTTTGATAGTTATACTTTAATGATTTATAATTATGCATAGTAAATGAATTTAGATGAGGTAACACTTAGGCCAAGGCCTGGCTAGTGTAAGTATAGTTTTGCCAATTCTTCTTTTACATAGAATTGCTGATCTGCTTAAAATGATGTTATTGCTAGCAAAACAAAGGTAATACCTTGTGCTGGAAGTTTTGAGGTAAAAACACACCAATTTGTAACAAGATGAAGACTTTTCCTGGGAAGACACAGAATGACATGACATAAACTGCATAAAAAACAAAAAATGCAGAAGATGGGTAAACTGAAGTGAGCACATGTGTAAAGAACAGATTACAGAAAAAATAAATGGTTGATGTGCTAACAGCTGGCTGGAGAAAAGTTAAGCAATACAGATTTTGAAAATGTATAAGAAGCCAAGTGAACATGGCTCAAATTGGAGAGACATTGGACAAGAAACTGAAGGAATGGAACTGAAGGACCAGACCAAGTGATCAGAAGAGGCAACGACCATCATGAAGTATAGAACTTCCTGGTGCCCCAGAATGTGCTAATTTGTGCCTTTTACCTATTCCTTCTTGTCTGATATTATTGTTTGGCATCAGTATATGTTCAGATAATATAAGTGACAATAATTCTGTCTGAAACTGTATAAATAAAGCCAAAAATTGATTAAGCCTATATTGGGTGGGCTTGTGACTTAGTTTCCCAATTTAACTCCCAACAGTTACTATATAAGAACCATGAAAAAAATAGTTATGTGCTCCCTCTGTAAAAAAATGACTATATAAACCTTTGGCCGTATGGGGTTTTTAGTGATTGGAATGGAAAATTGTCTTGGTTTCAGAATATATTTTTTCCACAAATGTTTCTCCTTTCTACCATCTCAAACTTTTTTTTTTTAGCAGTGTTAAGGAGGAAAGCAAGATCAAACAAAGAGTTTCTGTTAAGACAGTCTGATTTTTTTTTAATAAAGATACAGCATGTCAGTTAGAGCCCCGAGACATTTTTCAGTAAAGCTTTAGGACATTTGTGAAAATGGAGAGGAATAAAACAAACCTGTCAAATGTTAAAATCAGTCCTGAAGTTACGAGCTTTAATGCTCGGCAAGTGGCAGGAGGCTCTTTAGCTTGGCTTTGATTCTTTCAAGTAGCTGGAAATGAATGCATAGTGCAGAGGCAGCAACTTCAATTAGATGTAATATTGAAAAAAAACGTTGATTGCTCTTCCTTGTTAATGAGGAGAAACAAGTGTTCCACTCTGGAATAGTGCCAATCTACCGTGAACATCAGTGCTAACATAATATGATCACAGGTATCTAAATGGTACAGAAAGCAGGGCACCCTACAAATGTGGTTCCACTCTGTAAAGTAACTCTATAAAAATGACACCTTATTCCTCTACAGATCATCTCCCTCAGTGTATCAAGAGTCTCTCTCTAGTGAGTCAAATAAGCCTTGATGTTTTCCCCCACTCTTGTTAGCACTGCAGAATCACCAAAATAAGAGCGAGAAAGACAGAGCTGGTTTCTGTTGTGACTCCCAAGGCTTATAGAGGATCTGATCCAGCTCCCCTTGAAATCACTGTTACCCTTTCTGATGACATTGCTTTATTTCTGACTGAGAAGAGGACTCTGAGCTTACTCTGGATGGATATTGTTCATTTAGGAACAAACTTTTGTGAGGCATAAATGTCCCATCTACATCACTTTCCAACTTGGGTGGACACACCTATTCTAGCTTTAATCAAACTCACGTGCTAAAACTGGAGCATAGCTGCAGCAGCAGGAAAGGCTAGCCCTCCCAAGAACATGTCTACAGGATTATACTCGGGGTTCTTCCACCGCTGTGGTTACGCTTCTGCTTTTCGCTTAGTAACTCAGTCAGAGCTAGCGATGTACCTCTAATTAAACTGGATATTACACCTCCATCCTCAGTGTAGACATACCCTCAGTCCTCAATCTGCACAGCCCTGCAATTTAAAATATGCATCACTTAATGGATCCCCACCCTGATTAAATACATACATAATCCTTTAGTTACTTTTTTAAAATACTGGTGCATCATTTAGTAGTTAAAGTACAAGAATGATCATTTAACCTCTCCATCACAGAGTTTCCCCATCAGTAAAAGACAAGAGATAATACCTGCCATATAGGTAGGGCCCTACCAAATTCACATCTGTGTAAAACACATCATGGACCGTGAAATCAGACCTCCTCCATGAAACCTAGCTATTGGAGGGGCAGGAGAGGGGGTATTACATCTGGGGGCTCCTACCATTCACCAGAGGCCAGCTGCTAGGCTGCCAGGCTTGAGGACGGACAGGACTTCATCTTCTCCTGCATGGCCACTCTTGGGGGTGAGATCAGACCGTCTTCGAGTACTTCCCCCAATTGCAGGAAGCTCTGCAGCTGCTGCCTTCAGGGCCCAGCTCTGAAGCCAACACAGAAGTGAGGGTGGCAATTCCCCTCCCCTTCATGACTCCTTTGTAACTCCCCCACACTCCCTTTTGGGTCAAGACCCCCACGGTTATAACACTGAAATTTCAGATGTAAACATCTGAAAACATGAAAGATGCTCAGGGGAAAAGATTACAGGACTGATATACAAATACCAAACATGGATTTAGCATCTAATCATCCTGATCTTCTTAAGAAAACTGCTGACTTCATTGGGAGCTTTCTCTGAGGAGGACTCCATGATTGGGCCCATGTTTGTACATGTCTGGGCGGATTTATCTACTTTAGTCATGCACCTTAATCCACAAACAGTTCCAATGAAATCAGTAGAACTATTCATGCAGTAGGTTAATAGTGTAAGTAAAAATGCCAGCATATGGCCAAAGTGAACATTTCTATTGTTATCATTGAGGTTGGGTGAAATCTCACTGGAGCTGGTGGGCATTACAGTTGCCATTCAGAGAATCATAGAATATCAGGGTTGGAAGGGACCTCAGGAGGTCATCTAGTTCAACCCCCTGCTCAAAGAAGGACCAGTCCCCAACTAAATCATCCCAGTCAGGGCTTTGTCAAGCCTGACCTTAAAAACCTCCAATGAAGGAGATTCTACCACCTCCCTAAATAACCCATTCCAGTTCTTCGCCACCTTCCTAGTGAAAAAGTTTTTCCTAATATCCAACCTAAACCTCTCCCTCTGCCACTTAAGATGATTACTTCTTGTTCTGTCATCTGCTGCCACTGAGAACAGTCTAGATCCATCCTCCTTGGAACCCCCTTTCAGCTGGCTGAAAGCAGCTATCAAATCCCCCCTCCCCCCATTCTTCTCTTCTGCAGACTAAACAATCCCAGTTCCCTCAGCCTCTCCTCGTAAGTCATGTGCTCCAGCCCCCTAATCATTTTTGTTGCCCTCTACTAGACTCTTTCCAATTTATCCACATCCTTCTTGTAGTGTCGGGCCCAAAACTAGACACAGTACTCCAGATCAGGCCTCACCAATGCCAAACAGAGGGGAATGATCACATCCCTCTATCTGCTGGAAATGCCCCTACTTATACAACCCAAAATGCCGTTAGCCTTCTTGGCAACAAGGACACACTGTTGACTCATATCCAGCTTCTCGTCCACTGTAACCCCAAGGTCCTTTTCTGCAGAACTGCTGTCCAGCCATTTGGTCCCTAGACTGTAGCAGTGCAGGATTCATTCAGGATAAATGTAAGATGTAGTTAAGTTTGGATGGTTTAAACATGACTAGATGATCCTTGAAGTCCCTTCTAACCCTATGATTCTAAACTCCTCTTTAGAGTCAGATAGCTGAAGCAAGAAGTCATCACACAAAACACAGGCCACATGCAAAAAATGTCAGAAACTGAGCTATGTGGGCAGAGAGGTTTTGCTGGGTATTGTTTGATAGTGGTGTCTGGGTCTGTAAGCAGAAGCAGCAAGAAAACAAGCAGAGAAACATCCAAGCAAACAAGCATAAAGGATGTGAAGCACTGGAAATTTGGCCCTAAGAGAAAGTAAGGAGAGGGAGATTTTTGGGCAGAATGCTAGCTGGAAAGAGGCTTGGAACTATGCGCAAAGAAACTGCCTCCTGTTGTTTGATTGGTACTGTGTTTGGGGAAAATAGGACTTCGTACATTCTTTGTAAATAAACAGGATTGCATGAAAGGAGGACCTGAATGTGTTATCATAAATGACCTGAAAGGCCTGGAATATCAGGTAACCACTCAGTTCTACAGAGATAATGGTATTAAGAATATGAAAATCCTGTTTATATTTTGATTTAATTACAATATATTTAATTAATAAAGTTTTCCTCCCTGAAATATGCTACAGATCCTTCTTGTAGTTTCATGATTTTGTATGAAGAAATGTTGCTATTTATGGATTCTGAAGTCAGACCAGAAATGAAGGATGAAAGTCCAAACTTTCCCCAGTGACTGGAAACATTAGAGAAAAGGTAAACATGTGAAGGACAACTTTCAGTTACTATTGCAGTATAAAAACACCTACAACAATACAGCTAATTTTGTTAGCCTTTTAAAAAGGCTACATTGGGGCGCTGATCACAGGGCAGCTGGTAGCCTCTAAGGTAAACTCCCCTATATATGGAACAGCTGATCCCCTCTGAGCAGCCTCTTTAGTTATAGTGGTATCTGACCTACTTTTCAGGACCTCCTGTAGTACAGGGGTTCTCAAACTGGAGGTTGGGACCTCTCAGGGGGTCACGAGGTTTTTACATGGGGGGGATCATGAGCTGTCAACCTCCACCCCACACCCCACTTTGCATCCAGCATTTATAATGATATTAAATATATAAAAAAGTGTTTTTAATTTATAAGGGGGGGCTCACACTCAGAGGCTTGCTATTTGAAAGGGGTCATCAGTACAAACATTTGAGAAACACTTGGGTAGTATAATGAGTTAGCATGTGCTATTCTTGACTGCATCTACTAGGGGGCAGCAGAAATCCTGATAAAGGAGACTAACTCAGTTGACCAGATACTGTGTTTGTGATGCTTGCGGTAGGTGAATAGTGAGTACTTCCTCCTAGTTTTGGCTGAAGGTCAGTAATGCTAGATAAAAAGCAGCACAGCTAATTAAGAATGAGCCCTGCGGAAGTAGTGTGTGCCTCTTCCTTACCACATGATCCACCCCTAACACCATGGAAAGGTGCCTAGGATCCAGGTGTAAGGATTAGGCAGAGTCCTTCTGCTGGGCTCAGAATTTTTGTAATACTAGGATGCTTGTTAGATTACCCTGACCAACCGCCAGCCAATGAAAGGAAGATAAATCATATGCAGCCCTTTCACTGAGTTGGTTTAGTTTTGCAGTGGTTGTGTTCTAGCAATGGAGTTGAGAGAGCTCATTGCAGTATCATTTTCTGAGGTTCAAGAGATCTCTGGAGGACGGACACCAAGTCAAATATGCACAAAGATACCAGCTAGCCAAAACAAACTCATTAATAGAGATAGCAGAGTCGTTAAAGAAAGACTAAAATGGCCTCCAGCATGAATCTTCATCCAAACGCAAATCGAACTTCAGCTGATGGGATTTTTGTTCGATTGCTTATTTTTGTAAAATAGCATAATCTAGTGATAAAATCATGAAACTTTGAGCCAAGAAACCTTTGTTCCATAGCCAGCTCTGTCACAGACTTCCTACGTTTGAAAGTCAAGTTGGGCAAGTCAAATTCAGATTCCTACACTCTAATTTCCATTGAGTATCACCTTATTACACTAGTAACGTCACAGATTTCCCAGTGCCATGAAGTACTGGTGGCTGCATCTGGCCTTCATCTTCTCTGCCTCTGAGGACAATGATGCTTACCTGTATAAAGCACTTTGAGATCTCCCGATGAAATGGTCTACATGCAAATATGATTATTTATAAAGGATGGTTTAATTCCCTTCCACCATTATTTCTCATTGGTGCATGTCTCTGTCAGGACCAGAGATGAAAGTGACAAAATACAGTGAAAAAAACAAAACACAACACTGTCCTTCTGGTATTTCCAGCCTGCTTGGAAACATGAATTTTAGCAAATCTCACAAAATAGCTTCTTGTCCTAATTTTTCCAGCCCGATTTTGGAAATAGAAAGAGGTTCTGATGGGAGTTGCTTGCTACCTTTAGGGTGTTTATCTGAACCAAACCGTAACTTGGACTTTTTGAGTTTAGTTGATTGTGCATGATTAAAGAACAAGCCAGTGTAAATGTAGGGAGAAAACATGGTAAGTTCAGAGTTTATATAATTCATGTTCTGAACAAGCTGTTGTACGCTTTTTTCAAATCCTATTAATTACTGTGATAGTGGAAGTTTTTGTGAACTTGGCAAAAAGTTTGTCAAACCAGCTAAGCTTATCACTTTGCAAGTGAGTTGTCAGCACTGAAGCTAGCAAAATGTTGCTTGGGGAATTGCTTCGGGGAAATAACTTGTCTGGTTAACTGATCCTCACTAAAGGGATCTTAAAAAAATATTGCTTTATCAGCAAGGTACTAGCATTGTCTCAGGCACCATCATCAAAAGTGTATTAATTAGAAAAAATTCTGTGATCTTTTAGAATTGTTTGGATTTCAAACAAAAATCTAGAGCCAGGCTACAGCTCTAAAACTAGATTTGTGTAGACTTTGTGACAAGTCAAATCTGAATCCAAACTGAATACAGAACCAGACTATTTTGACCCCCTTGCTAGAAATTGATCCAGGTAGTGCTCAAGTTGCAGGGATTTGCTCAGTTCCCTTTGGGATTTGCCATGGTGATGAAATCTGAATACAAACATTGCTGTTCAGACTTATCATTAGCACAAAGCCTTTGATTTTTTTAAAAAATTTCGGAACAAAAGTAACTGGATAAGATATTTAATTTAATATTGATTTTTAGCAAGAAAAGATGCAGTCACTCTTTCTACAGAAGCTACTAGGTCCTTGCAAAAAATCAGGTAATTTGATTTACTGAAATGGAAAGAATTTCTTTCCTGTTGATTCAAGAGGAAAAACAATCAAATTTGACTGCTATTTTAAGTACATAATGAAAACATTGAAGGGTTTAGCTGAGGTTTGGTTTTAAGATAATTTGGTTTAGTTAATTTCATAGTCAGATGTGGGTCTAATATCTGCACAAAAAGACTGCTGATCTGAAACACACATGCCCAAAGCTAAGAGTGCCCAAGGATTTTCCTCCATTTTCCTGCAGGCTCTCTCCTCCCCATGAAGAAGGGAGAGAGGTTTCCCTGTCAACTATCTTTTCATTCTTTAGTCCAAAATTACACTGAAGTTTTAAAATGAAGTTTGCCTGGCAGGAGGCCAGAAAGCAGCTCCTGAGATTAATGGACAATATTCAGGATTTTCATATTCAATATAAAGGCAATAGCATATCTATTATTTTATAAATTTAGTATCTGCAGATAAACCTGCGGCAAGGTTGCAATTTGTTTGTTTTTATGTATTTATTAGAGTTTGCAAGCTGGGGTTATTATGGGTCCCCAGTTGTTGGATAAACCTATAGGAGTTCCTGCAAAGGTCTTTTTTCATCTTTGTTTTCATTTTAATAGATTGAAATTGTTGGTTTCAACTATGGACCTTGTTATCTACAATCCATGCCTTTGTCACCTCCAGTTTAGACTACTGAAAAGAACTGCATATTGGACTACACTGTTAATATAATAACAATACATAGTCCTATTTGATCTTTTGGTAAAGATTATATGAGCTTTTGGGTCCAATTCAGCCAACACCAAAGTCAATGGGAGACTTGTGATTAACTACAGTGGGAACAGAACTGTCCTGCTAGTTGGTAGAGTCCCAGTACTGCTGAGCAAGCACTACTCCCACAGATTTCACTAGGAGTTACATGTGCTTGGAGTTGCTGAAGATCCAAGATGAAATGAAATACCATGTGTCACAGATCTAGTTAAAATCCCCTCTGCTGGACACTTGAAAGACTGCTGGGAGGGATCCAAACACTTAGCTTGCCGGGGCTGGGCACAGTTTAGGCACTGTCCCTGGGCTTGGGCCTCTAAGCCTGCACTCTAGGTGCAGACCTTGTGCCTGACACCCCTTTTGGCAGAAAAGACTCCCTCAATCCAAATGCTGAGGCCCCAAAACTAGTGTTCTCTCCACCTAGCCTCCCCCGCAGCTCTTGGATGTTCCCCAGACTTCCACCTTCTGGTTTACAGCTTGACTCGTCAGGGATAGGTGACAATGGAAGCAAACAGACAGGCATTGCACAAGGACTTTGCACAAACACTTTGCTCTTTTCTTAGTAGCACAAAGAATACATTGATCTATTCAAAATAATAAACACACCTGCATGTATTTCACTGTCTCAGGGGCCTCACCACCCTGGATTGTTCTTTGGGCTTAGGCAGAGTTCACTAGGGTGTCCAGGATTCTTCCCCCAGAGCTCATGAATCATGGAACCTTTTCAGCTCAGCTCGCTTTCTCTGACCTTGGCTGGTCCCATAGTTGAACCAGACCCCTTCCCACACACACAGCCCAAAATTTCCTTTCCCTTCAAAAGCCTTCCCATTTGTTTCTCAGGTGAGTCCATTCGAAACTCTTATCAGCTCTGTCCCTTTCTCCTGTTTGGAGATTTCCCCTCTTCACTTCCCCCTCCCTGCAGACAAGATGGAGCAAGTAGCTTCTCCCAGCTCCAGCCAACCTCCTTAGCATGCCTATTGTTCAGTCAGAGTACAGATGTTAAGATAAATGACTCTCCACTGTCCCTTGTCTGATAAGTACAAAATGGTGGATTCTACATCCACATAGAGGCATTCCCTGTTGCAACAATTTTATAACAACCTTATAACATCAACCAGTTGTATATACATTCCCCAAATTGTCACACCACACTATGGCACGGGTCCTGCAATGAGGTCCACAATGAAGACACTAGAGTTACACCAAGGCTGAACTTACCCAATTGAGCAAAAACAATTGTCATTACCAGAAATGTGCTTTTCACTTACAGGGAAATCTGCAAAACCATTCAGGGAAACCAATGAAAAAGTCAAATTATTTGTGCAACGTTTCCCACATTCTTTCCCCATCCTGCCAGCATAGACTCATAGAGGATTAGGGTTGGAAGAGACCTTAGGAGGTCATCTGGTCCAGCCCCTTGCTCAAAGCAGGACCAACCCCAAGTAAATCATCCCAGTCAGGGCTTTGTCAAGCTGGGCCTTAAAAACTGCTAAGGATGGAGATTCCACCACCTCCCTTTCACCCATTACAGTGCTTCACCACCCTCCTAGTAAAATAGTTTTTCTAATATCCAACCTAGACCTCCCCCACTTCAAATTGAGACCATTACTCCTTGTTCTGTCATCTGCCACCACTGAGAACAGCCTACCTCCATCCTCCTTGGAACCCTGCTCCAGGTGCTTGAAGGCTGCTATCAAATCCCCCCTCACTCTTCTCTTCTGCAAACTAAATAATCCCAGTTCCCTCAGCCTCTCTTCGTAAGTCATGTGCCCCAGCCCCCTAATCATTTTTGTTGCCCTCCGTTTGACTCCCTCCAATTTCTCCACATTCTTTCTTTAATGGTGCCCCCAAAACTGGCACAGTACTCCCGATGTGGCCTCACCAGTGCTCACTAGAAGGGAATGATCACATCCCTCGATGTGGTGGCAACACTCCTACTAATGCAGCCCAATATGCTGTTAGCCTTGGCAAACAAGGGCACACTTTTGACTCATATCCAGCTTCTCGTCCACGGAAATCTCCAAGTCCTTTTCTCCAGAACTGCTGCTTAACTTGTCAGTCTCCAGCCTGTAGCAACGCATGGGATTTTTGCATCCTAAGTGCAGGACTCTGCACTTATCCTTGTTGAACCTCATGAGATTTCTTTGAGCCCAATCCTCCAGTTTTTCTAGGTCACTCTGGACCCTATCCCTACCCTACGGCATATCTACCTTTCCCCCCAGCCTAGGGTCATTCTCAAACTTGCTGAGAGTGCAATCCATCCCATCATCCAGATTACTAATGAAGATGCTGAACAAAACTGGCTTCAGGAGAGACCCCTGGGGCACTCCGCTTTATATTGGCTGCCAATTAGACATCAAGCCATTGATCATTACCCATTGAGCCTGATGATTTATCCAGCTTTCTATCCACCTTATAGTCCATTCATCCAATCCATACTTTTTTAACTTGCTGGCAAGAATACTTTGACTATGCTTTCCATGTGCAGATTATTGGCTCATCCATGGAAACACAGGAACTGACATACATGTCTGGAAACTTTTTAAAGGGCTGGGTAACATTCTGTATGTATGTGCTCAAGAAATTATAGGGATTTTCAAATCTTGATGTCTAAAATATTGGGATCTTTTTGTGTGTAGTTATTGATTGGGTTTTAGTTATTTTTTTAGGTGTTAGAAAGAAATGAAACTCCCATTTTACAGGTATAGCATTACACAAATGTCCAGGTGCATTCTGAAAGATCAGACCATAATCTGAAATATCAGGCAGGATTATCATTTTGATGGGTCAACGGTCCAATTTCGTCTGTCCTGTTGGTATCCAGGCTCCGATTTTGTATGTCAAATTGAAATTATTCTTAAATAACAGGACCAGATTATATGGCCATGTTATGTGACTTCCATCTGTACAAGTATAATCTTTAGTTTTCAGTTTAAAATAAAAATTAACTTAAGGCAACCTCTGCCATTAAGACTAAAGCCAATGTTTTCAAACTTGGGTGCCTATCTTAGGCACCTAAATCCATAGCTGAACATCTTACCATTGACTTTAGTGGCCATTCTGGGCACTCAGCACTTCTAAAAATGATTGGAGCAATTTGACTTTCTTGCAAGAGGAAGCAAATATTTCTGTAGCTAAAAAAATATTTGAATAAATTTGCTAGAAAGAAAATTAAAGTAAATACCTCTAGGACAAACTTAAAATTAAGAAATATTTTTAACAAGCATATGAAAATGTTTCACTGGTGACACAAGACTAAAGTCAACAGAAAAATAAGGTCATTCCTATTAGATTCTTAAGACACATTTACAAATTATTCATTTGCATGGAAATTACTATTCAAAACTCAGCTTAGGAAAAAAGTGCATATTGTTGGGGATCCCAGTTCTATAGGTATTTTGAAGCTGTCCAAATGTAAGTAGAAAATCACTCAGAGGATCAAAGCAGCAGAAAAATGTTAAATTGCACTGTTTGTCCCTATGGCAAGATAAAGCAGAGTCATGAATGGAATCAGTAAAGTCACTGATGTCACTGACAGCACAGGCACTCCATTAATTTAGTTAGATCAGAAGTGAACGTTAGGAAGAAGTAGATTAGCTCGCATAGCAATGGAAAGAAGCACTGATATTCCAGATGTTTTTGGAAAAGCTGGTAAAAATCCAAACTTCTACTCTCCTGAAAAGAACCATGCAACTTCTGGTTTTGTCCTTGATTAGGAAAAGACAACTACATACATACTTATGCTCCACTTTTTATTCCCTTGATTAGGAGGATAATGTCTTCATGGCTTATGCAACATGTTAAATCTAGATGAGAAAAGGGACAGAAAAAAATGTGCATTGTTTTATTTAAACAGCTTAGATATCTAATATCCAATTGCTTGTACTTTGATTTAGCCAGATTTTAAGCTAAGGAGTTTTGACTGGGTCGGGACTTGGATAGGAGACCTCAAAGGAACATCTACAAAACATACTGCAGAAAGTAGCATTGGTGATTCAATGGGTGGCATTCTTCACTCTGAGTCAATAGCGAACCAATGCCTCACAATGGTGCTGGGGGTACTATGTTGCCAGAGGAGTCATCTTTTGGAGAAGACAACAAAACAAGGTCTTGGCAACTGGTGATTATTAAAGAACCTATGACAATGTTTTCAAAAACTGAGATGTTGACCCTAATGTCATGATCAAATCCTAGCTCAGGTAATCACATTCTGCCCACGTAAATTCCCCCTGGTTGCTCAATTACACACAGTACTCTTTCCTGTCCTAAATTGTTGTAAAGTATTGCTGTGTGTTGTTAAATGGCTGCTGCATTCGATCCCACAGGTGGTATTATCATATATCCTTTAAGTATGTTCCTGGAGAAAATGCAGAAGACTGGTAACAAGTTGGTAGTGTGCTGATATTTTAAAAGGATAAATAGAACGACTTAGGTAAATAATAGGCCAGTTAGCCTGACTTCAAACCTAGGCAAAATACAGGAACACCAACTACGGAAGCTCAGTCAATAAAGAATTAAAAGGATAGTGTCCTAATTAATACCAGTTAACATACTTTTATGGAAAATAGGACTTGTCAGGTATACCTGAAGTAGTGTCAAAAACTATATCAAATTTCATTGATAAGGACCACTGTGTTTAGACTAGGTGATCCTAACACCTTCTATGACCCTAAAAATCAATGAATGAGCAATTCCTACCTTACAGAAGTACTCAGAACTTTCATTAATCTTAATTTATGCAAGATGCCAAAATCTGCCCTCAGCATAAACATGGAGTCACTTTGTTGATGCCTATCGAAATATTCCTAATTTCCAACAATGAAAATTGGAGTTTAATTTGGCCCTGTTTGTTTAAACTGCTTTGCAATCTCCCAATGATAGGTATTTACAGAAGTACCTCTGAAATACTGTTATATATGTCAGATTTAAACTATAGATTTAAAAGCAATAAGAATAATACTTTGCATTTCTGTTTTTCATTGTCTACTGAATAATGAATTTTTACTGTGAACTCTTGACCACATAGACACATATGTGTTCTGTACTATTTGCATTCGAGTGCCAAGACATATACTTGATCACTGTATGGAATACTCTTCAGAATCAAACATTTGCTTTTTGGCAACAACTATCAAAGCTGTGCCAATGCACTGTGTTTGTCTGGGTGAAATTCCTTCACACAAGAGAGATTTCCTAACTTTGAATAATTGCCAAGCACATTGGCCTCTGCTAGGTGTTGTTTGTGCACAGGAATGAAGTGTTTCATTAGCAACTTCAGTCTGGATGCCTAAAGCTCACTGTTATCTTTATCTCCCTAAATGCAAATAAGTATGTTCTAAGGGACCCAAATAACAGGTCCATTGCATATGCTAAATCAAATCCTGCAGTATTTATATAAACTGCATTAGGAGCAAGGGCGTTTTTGCCCATTCTCCAGTTGATGGTTCACATAAGGAATATGTTTTCCAGACCACTCCGCATTGGTCTTAACTCTTTTCCCAATGAAATCTTCATTGATCCCACAGAGGAGATTTATGAAACTTCTGGCCAATGGATTTAAAGTTTTAGCTCAAACAGTAGAGGCTCATGCTTGTAGCACTGAAGCCCCCATTCAAACCCTATTGTTTGACAATGCATTGTCAGTTTCACAGAAGTCCAACAGAAGTCAATGTAGATTTGTTTGGATAAGCACTAAGTGCAAAATTTGGGCCATCAAGACGAGGAGGGTGAACCAGTCCTTGTAAAATAAGAACCAACTTGACATATCACCCAGAACTTGTATTAACTCAAATTTCTTTTGGCTGTTTGAAAAAAATATCCTTACTTTTTTGTTATTGGGGGTGGGATTTTCAGAAGTACTCATTTGCCCAGCTCCCCAGTGGGACTAGTGCTCCTAAATCATTCAGGCATTTCTGTGAAAAATCTCATGATCAGTTGTGGTGGTAGTGGATTTTGTGATGTGGACATCTGTGCACAGGAAAGAAGACTCGGATTACTCACCGCATCTCAAGTCACCAGACAGCACCCATCGCTGACTAAGTCTGCACAGGGAGAAGTCTGATGATGCACTCTTCATGATGGAAGAATGTATTTAAAAATAAATTCACATTTTCACTTACAAGAGGCAATGGGTATGAGGATGGAACCTGTTCCTTCTACTTATGCCCTAATTTTGTTACTGCCTTGGGGAGTGATGCAAAACTGTAGTTGCAACTACTTTATTCAATAGTCTAGTATAAATGAATTTATTTTCCACATAGCTATATTTGATTTTTACCTGTGTCGAAGCTTCGACTAATATGTTCCACAAACAGTTGTGGGCATGCAAGGGAGAGGGAATTTTCTGAACATAGTAAGCACTGAAGAAGAGAAATCAGCGGGATTTTTTTGTTCATAGCAGCATTTGTAGGACTACCACAAATATCTTGGAGCACAAAGAGTCAATTTTTCAAATAAAGGTCTCTAAATAAGGGATCAAAGTGGTGCTTGATGTTAGGCTGACAGTTCTATATTAAGGCGCCTAAATAAGTGGCTTGATTTTCTAAAGGGCTGAGCATCCAGCAGGGCCACTGACTTCTGTATGCTGCTGAACAGTCACTTTTGAAAATATACCTAAATATGGATTACATAGCCTAATTTTGGGCACCCAGTTGAAAATCTTCACCAGGATGGACAAATCCTATATTTTGTCATTTTAATTGTTGCTAAGGCAAATAAAATGAGCATTTAGGTGCCTACTTTCCATTCTCAGCACACTGAATATAGAATGTAGATCTCCTGTTTAGGAGCCCCTTTTTGAAAGTTAGGATCATAGTCAATTAAAATATTGACATTGGAAATTCCATTGAAATCCTTCCTGAATGACACCTTTATAAAAAGAAGGAGAGTTTATTAAAACAAAAATTGGACTATATTCTAAAGCATTACTTTTGTACTGGAATTATCTTGCAAATGAAGACAGTGCACACTTTGTATGTACTATTTTTTAAAAATATTTCTTGCCTCACCTTCTCCAACAATCATAAGATCATTTTCTTCTAGGGTATGGGGTCACCCCAGAGATTCATGGATTTGAGGATTGAGACAGATTTGGGAACTTCACTATATGAAGCTTGGTATGACACCATCAGCCACGATCAGTCTGGCTGGTGCATGGTCCTCAATAAACTATTTGTGTTTGATGCTGATGGTTTGATAGTGCTGTGATAGGAATTCACCTGCACCATCCCATCTTCTACTTGTCCTTTTCCAAGCCAGGACATCACTACATTCAATTACAGTAGAACCTCAGAGTTACAAACACTTTGGGAATGGAGGTTGTTCGTAACTCTTAAATGTTTGTAACTCTGAACAAAATGCAGCTCAGACTCCAGCAGATGAAACTCCGGGCCAGGTTCCAGTGGCAGCTAGACAGTGTCCTTGCAGGCAGCTTCTTTTCTGGGCCCAGTCAAGCTTGTCCCCCATACAACACAGGTGGAGATGGTGTTAGTAGGGTTGCCCACTTTCTAATCGCAGAAAATTGAACACCCTTGCCCCACTCCTGCCCTGCCCTTTCCAGAGGCACCACCCCTTCCCCTTCACTTCTCTGAGGCCCCACCCTCCACTCACTCCATCCCCCATTCCTCCGTCACTTACTTTCCCCCACCTTTACTCTCGCACCCATTTTCACTGGGCTGGGGAA